>OY804600.1:0-147776 GCA_963680895.1 Fragum sueziense | reverse complement strand
AGATTACATTAATTGTAACATTCGTGGGAAAAGGGGCCTTGATAGCTAGTGAAAGTCCTGGCACAAGCACTAAAGGTGCTTTCTCTTTTATCCTAAACACTGCAATGCACCTTACAACGATGCAAACTGTCTCCATGTTATTTTGATCCATGAAATATCTAGCCGGACCCCTTTAAAGCATAGAAAAATACGAGAAAGTGTTAATTTTCATCATGATTCCGAATCATTATTTCTGGTGGTCATCTAAAGTAGGCCTTCATTGGGGGCATTCATATATTTGTATGTGGTCAGTCTCAGTACTTGTTTTTTTTTTTTGTTTTTGTTTTTTTTTTTCTTTTCTTTTTTTGCATTTCCAAAAAAGAGCTGTCCACTAAGTGACTTGCATATAAAACCTTTGCCAAAGCATTACGCCACCTGAAAAAGCCCCCATATTTTACGAAAAGTCCCGCTAAAATTATTCTTGTCTTAATGACTTAGTGAAAAGTTAGCCCTTTCGCGAAAAGAGCAATTTTAGATTGGTCCTATATGAAAGATGTTACAGACCACGAAATGGTTGATGGATAGGATTTATGTATATTACGACAAAGAAAATATTTAGACAAAGTGAGCAAATGTTGATCATCGGCAAATTTTAACAAATGTGACCAAATGGTTTAAGAGAAAAAATTGTCAAAATTGTTCCTATATATCTCGTTATATAAGGCCCAAGAACGTACAACTCCCTTAACCCTTTCCTAAACGGCAAATTTTTAGGATGATCCGATTCAAAAGCTGCTGTGAAGGACAGTTTGGGTGTTGATAAAGATTAGATTTGTGTACAAAACAGCACAGAAAATATTTAGGCAAAAGGAGAAACTGCTGGATACCAGCAGTTTTTTCTTTTGTCTCAAAGTTTTCTCAAGCATTTTATGGGCGTCAAACCCGGTCTTGTTTGGGAAAGGGTAAAAGGTCAACCTTTGAAGTAACCATCTGACAACTGAATTAATACGATTATTCAGATGCTACAATTGATCACGTATGAAAATCAACAAATGTTTACCCATTACCACATAGTGACGCCCTACAAGTTAGAGGCTTTGAAAAACATTTTTGAAAATAAAAAAATGGCTTGTAAACATGAAAGGTCTTTGTAGGAGGTGTCTACATGTGAAATATCAAGGCTGTAAATCTATGTAAAATATGACATAAGATATAGACCAGATTAATGTTTCTTTAAAGTAGGTCAAAATCCAAGGTCAATGTCACAAGCTCCAAGGTAATGGTCAAACATGAAATGTCTTGGTTAGAGGTGACAATGTGTGAAATATACGGTCAATAAGTGGGTCAAACCCAGAAGTCAAGGTCACAACGTCAATGGTCATGGTCTGAAATGAAAGGTCTTGGTTAGAGGTACACACATGTGAAATGTCAAGGCTGTATCCCTAATAGGCCATGATATATGGGCCAGGTTTAAGTTTTTGCGGATGCCAACGTCAACTTCGACACCAACATCCGAGGATATGACAATAGCTATTCCGAGCGAGCGAGCGAGCTAAAAATTCGATACACTTGAAATTGTCATCTTCAACAAGTGTCAATTTGGACAAGGCTTGAATATGTTGCCATCTGCAATATCGGTCAATTTGGACATGGTTTAAATTTTGCAGGTTGGTAATGGATTATATATACTTAACCAAACTTATAAGTACTCCGTTTTCTATTATGTGCAAAATGTTCTCCGGTAAAGGAATATCAAAATTCGATATTTTTCTTTATCCCCTAACTTAATTACTTGACCGATATCATTTTCATTTTGCAAAATTATTGTGCAAAATGATAACTTCCGGTCAACTATAGAAAATCGAAATATTCCTCCTGCGTTTCATACACGAATCTCACGTGCTTAATTTACAATTCATTCCTTTATGGGTCAACGTGCCAAACATAAAAACATAAAATGCGTTGGAAATCTCTACAACAACAACCTATAACAATTGGTGTTTCACAAGGTGGTGCGATTCAAGCGTACGTAATATTCTCATACCCACATTTCCAGTCGTTCTATACAAATTAGATACAAAATATCGTTCATTACTGTCAAACATCAACATTCTTGTTACATTCGTACCATTTTTCAAAAGAAATGCAACCCGTATCATTAATGTACATGCAAATACTATCAACCAACTTGTGGCCGAGTACAGACAAACCGGAAGTGCTGCCAACCTACCAAGTCAACCACGTGATAGGAAATCAAGCGGGAATTAGGACCACAAGACTGTTCTGTCTCGTCTACGTGAACTGGAGCGTTCAGTGGCTGTCACAGAAAAGGATACATTATGCCTTCAAGGGAGACCATTCAGTGTCCAAACTATCCGATAATGGCTCAATTCATCATGCCTATGTACAAGACGCAAAAACCATGACCTCACAATTAACATTTTAATGTTCAGTTGGCAAAGGTGTATTAAATTTGCTGATCGTGAAAAAGTGTTTTACAGACTAACGATTAACTGTCCAGTATGATGATGATCTGCCATATGCTAAGAAAGCGTAGAGAACCTTACATCGACTTCTAAAATATTAAAAAAGATATCCCTACAACATCTGTCAGGAATTACAAAATGTCTATGCGGTCCAGATGTCATGCTATTGTTTGAGCGAACAAGGAACACACAAGTTATTGACTTTGTGATTTTTGCTACCAACAGTGGTCTCCGTTAGCTGCTTCTTGTTCAATTCATCTTGTCGTGAAGTTGATGAAAATTCAATACATGGTGGTCATATGGTTAAAGCAAAGATGTTTCAAATTTGGTTAAGATATGTTATGCCAGTCCGGAAATATGCTCTATAATGTAGTCGGAGTACTTATAAGTTTTGAGTAGTGTAGTTAATCAGTCATGCCATGTCAGCTAGGGCACTCAAGCATGGATTTCTGTCATGTAAACTAGTTCTAATTGTAATCATTCTGCCTGTTTTCAAACCATCCCCTAATTTTGATTAGCAGAGATTTTCTTCTTTTATTACAATCTTGCTTGTTTTGAGAAGAGCAAATGGTTACAACAAACAATAAACCTTATTAACCCATTTCCAGATGGCAAAATTTTAGGGTGATCCACTTCAAAAACTGACACAAATGACAAAATGGATGTTATACAAAATAGGATTTGTGTAAAATATGACACAGAAAATATTGAGACAAAAGAAGAAACTGCTGGTTATCAGCAGTTTCTTCTTTTGTTTCAATGTTTTCTCAAGCCTCTTCCACCTGGGACGTCAAAACCAGGTCCTGTTTGGGAAAGGGTTAAAATAATCCACCCCTGATGAGATTCAGTTAACATCCGAATCTTCGTGCAATGTCGAAAATATTATTCTATAACATGTGTTATCTATAGGAACATGTAATGAGCACTTTTAGCTTTTTCCTCTGTCGAATGTTTATTACATCACCCCGAAAGAAAATCCCGTCATTGCTTAAATATGATTAGGGGTGGACAACTTTAATACCTTTTTAGTCCCCAGGTTACAAACACTTTATATCATTACTTCACTTGAATTACACAATAGATGCAAAGCCAGTCTTTTTCAAAACTTAAATTTTGTTTTATTAAATCATACTATAATTTGAGCAATGTTTGTCCGTTTGTCCGTTTGTTCCCCTACTCCTCCCAGGTCCTTGGGCCGATCTTCACCAAATTTGGAGGGAAGGTGGAGGGCGGCCCCGGGTATTAGCTTGAGGGGTTCATTTTTTGAAAGGTCAAGGTCATCGAGGTCAAAGGTCAAATTTATGTTTTTACGGGTTACGGGTATCGTTTTTACGGGTTACGGGACGGGATTGCTTACGGGTTACGGGACGGGATTAGGTGGAGGGCAGCCCCGGATAGGTCAAGGTCGTCGAGGGGTCAAGGTCATCGAGGTCAAAGGTCAAATTTCGAGACGGGTAAAATTGCTAGTATTATCTAAAACCAACAAAATCAACAATATTCAATAACTCCATAGTATAAAGGTGAAAAAGAGTTGTCCACAGACAACGCAGACGACGTAGCTCGCCTATACGAGAGCTTGTCACGAAAAAAAGGAGTCAAAGGACAAAGGTCAAGGTCACTAGGCCAAAGGTCATGGTCTCAAAGTCAAGGTCATGGCATGAGGTATCCATATGTGAAATATCAAGGCTCTATCTGTAATGGTGCATGAGATATGGGCCAGGTTAAAGTTTTTTTTAAAAGTAGGTCAAATTCCAAGGTCAAGGACACTAGGTCAAAGTCCCCAATGAAAGGTTTCGGCTGGAAGTATCCATGTGTGAAATATCAAGGCTGTATCTCTTGTAGTGTCTAAAATAAAGACCAGGTTAAAGTTTTTCAAGTGAAGACAGGACAGGACGCCGACACTAGGGCTGTGACATTAGCTTCCCGGACATAAAGTCCCAGATCGCTAAAAGGAAAAGACTCCAGAAAACAAACTTTATCACATGTAAAAGTCTCGCATTTTTACCCATTACCAGACAGCAAAATTTTAGACAGGTCCAAATTTAAAGATGTTACAGCTGACAATTTCAACTTTTCAAGTGAGTGAAATTTATTTTATTTTGTGTTCTTTTGTGTGTAGAAATCATTATTGGAAAAGAAGCAATTGCTTGTCACATGCATTTGCTTCATTTTCCACAATGTTTTCTAAAGCATATTTCTTTTGGGGAGTCAATATGTGGGATGGGTAAACCACTGATATTTTGTATATGTCAGAGTATTCTCCCCAGCCCAATAAGCTGTATCGGCCCACTACAGCTTCATGTAAATTAATGTAATGCCCCCTACAGACTCACAAATACCCCACAGCTTATTTTCTTCAAAATAGTCACCAAAACGAGAGATTTTTAGGTATTTCATGGCAAAAACTGATACATAATGCAGTTTTATAGTTATAAATGTAATGATTTTGTATAAAAACATTATGGGAAAAGAAGAAATTGCTCAATATGAGCAATTTCTTGTTTTCCCATTATGTTTTTATTCACAATTATTTTTTTACCACTTTGCACTTCAATGTTTACTTATTTACCACTACAGCTTCAAATTATTCTGCGGAGAACTTTGTATGACATATTTACAGTTTTAGGTATGATATTTTAACTTACATTTGTGTTTACATCTAGTTGAAACATAGCAGAGAAATGAGGGAAATGGCAAGTATTGAGCAATTTCAAACAAGTTTTCTCGTTTTTCTACTATATTTCTAGAAGAAATTTCCAAAGAATCTGGTATTATTGAGCTTGTATTCCGAAATTTTCACACAACCAGTAGTTCTAGTTTAGTTAACCCTTTCCCGAATGACAACATTTTAGTGTGGTCTACTCAAAAAGTGCCACAAATTACAAAATATTAGTTATTAAAGATAAAATATGTGCGAAATATGCCATAGAAAATATTGAGACAAAAGGAGAAACTGCTGGTTATCAGCAGTTTCTTCTTTTGTCTCAATGTTTTCCCAGGCCATTTCTAAAAGGGACATCATAACCAGGGGCCTGTTTCATCAAAACATTTAAGACGTATTTTTGACTTACCGGTGTTTTGAATATCGCTTAAAACAACAATAGCATAACCCATGTTTTGATAGAATGGCGATACACGTTTCCTAACGTAAACTTGTCGTAAGTCGTCGATAAGTCAAAAATATGACTTCAATGTTTTGATGAAACAGACCCCTGGTCTTGTTTGGGAAAGGGTAAAGTCGATTATCAGCTTTTTCTTCCTAGTCTCAATGCTTTCTGAAGACCTTTTTTACTATGACAAATAACATGGAGTTGTTTGGGAAAGGGGCCAAAGTATGAACTTTTTCCCCAACAAGAGCTGGTTTTAATGTCCCTTATAGATATTGCTTTTAAAAAATTGAAGATGCCAGCATGTTCTCCTTTTGAATCAATAATTTATGTGCAATATTGTACCCAAATTCTATCTTCACAAACACCAAATTTATCAGTTTTTATGCTTTAGAGGACAATTTTGAGTGAAAGAAATTGTACATTTGTTTGTCTTTACACATTAAAACATTATGTAAATTAAAGAAATCGCTTGTCAAAAGTATTTTTTTTCCACAAAGTTTTCTTCATTTACCACATTATTTTCCACAGCCATTGACTTGTAGGGTGTCAAAAGGAGTCAATACGTCGTAATGGGTTAAACTATTATTAAGACAAAATTTATCAGCTATTCTGAATAGCAATTTCAGATAAATGGTCTGAATCCACAAACATAACAGTATTCAAGTTATCTCCCCCAAACTCTTCCGCGCCAATCTCTATTTCTAAATGATCCAAACATGGCCCATCTTCCAGAATCACCATCTGTCCGTCGTCCATGATCTGTGGCGTACCATATCCGAGCACACGATATTGAGCTGTATCTGCTGTCTCCTGTGTCTGTCCATCTGTAGTATGTATTGACAAATCACATGCTTGTAGAGACACTATTGTTTGTTGTTCACTTACTTCACTATAATCATGTTGAGTGTCTGTATCTTTATCTAACCTTGTATATAATTTCTTTCCATCTCCTTCATCGAAGTAATATATGTCAGTACTGTCTGCATTGACAGCATTCTTTGTAATAACGTTGTTAACATCACTATATTTTTGTCTTTGAGTAACACTATTTGACAAATAAACAACCTGGGTATTTTTATCAGTCTTTTTCGCTGTGTAGATAAATTCTCCCACATTTGAGCTGATGTTGCTTGCCCTAACTTGTGATTGTACTTCGGTCCTTTTCGATACTTCCACTGGTAAGACCGCATGGTTCGATTCATCACTTTTTTGTAATACTGTTTTGTTTTTAGTTTGTGCCCCTGCTAGCCTTGCCTTATGTTCTGCTTGTAACTTGGTCTTCAAAACTTTGGCATCTTCCCTATTAAAGAAATATAAACTTAATCCATTATCAAGCATACAAATACCCTCGCTAGTGCCTTGTCACTAAGTCAAACGTTTTGGAAGTAGAAAATTATACAAGATTTTCTTCTTCATTTCCATTTGACATGATTAGACAATTCTACACACAGAATTTCAAAACTATTACTCAAACCGTTTGCTAAGTGGAAAATTGTACAAGAAATAATTCTTTGTTTCTATTAGAATATAGAAATCCAATACCCTACAACATAGGGCCAGATTTCAAGGTACAACAAAAAACTGAGTTATTTTGGAACAAATTATAAAACATAAAAGATTTAAAGACTCATAGCCTTTTGGAGAAGAATCTTCTTGCAATAGTGGACAGATTGACAGACAGAATGACAGTGACCCATTAATATAACCTCAGCACTTTGTGCTAAGATGAGCTAACAAGAGCTGTCCAAAGACAGCACGCTCGCCTTTCTTGGTTGCTTAGTATAAAGGGGGCATAACTCCAAATATAGTGGAGCCAGGGTCATGGGCCCTGATAGTAAAGTAGAGGGTGTGATGATGAATAAGTATTCCAAGTTTGGGTTGAATCCCTTTGATAGTATGGAAGTTATTGATGTTTGAAAAAAACTTTAACCTTTGATGCAACGCCAACGCCGACGCCAACGCCGACGCCCGGGTGACAGTATAAGCTCTCATTTTCATTGAAAAGTCGAGCTGAAAATGGAAAAACTCCCATGTCAATGTCACATGGTCAAACATTTTTGTTGCAAAGTGAAAGGTTTGATTTGATTTATTGGGGTTTTACGCAGTTTTCAACTTCTATGGTCATATCACAGCCGCTGGAGCACCTAACCGTGGGTTCCTGGTATTTTTCTCACCAGTACAACCACAATATCCAAACCGAGCCTCTAGCTGCTCTCTCACATAGATGGTTCACACCCACTGGTGAGAGACAAATGACTTTTGTCAAAGCAAAGTGAAAGGCCTTGGCAGAATATATCCATATGTAAATAGTCAATGCTCCATCTCATTAAGATCATAAGGTATAGATTATGTTAAAGATTTTATCTAAGCAGATGCAGACACTAGGGCTGTAATATTAGCTCCCCACAAATAGTTGCAGCTTGCTAAAACTTACCTATTTATTCCATGTTTCTTCAACATATGTACATAGTATGGTGACACAGATACAAACCCATGCCCACATAAGTTACAGTGATAAGTCCATAAATATGTGTGTGTGACGGGGTCTATATGTAAACATTACCTATTCATTCCATGTTTCTTCAACATATGTACATAGCATGGTGACACAGATACAAACCCATGTCCACATAGGTTACAATGGTTAGTCCATAAATATGTGTATGTGACCCAGTCTATATGTAAACATTACCTATTTATTCCATGTTTCTTCAACATATGTACATAGTATGGTGACACAGATACAAATCCAGGTTCTCACAGGTTACATTGATTAGTCAATAAATATGTGTGTGTGACAAAGTCTATATGTAAACATTACCTATTTATTCCATGCTTCTTCAACATATGTACATAGTATGGTGATACAGATACAAACCCATGTCCACATAGGTTACAATGCCATTTCTTCTCTCCTGGAAATACAAATGGTTGGAATAATTAGGGTTTAATGCCACATTCATCATTTTTCAGTTATTTTGCAGCGGCTGCAGCAGCCAACTAAGAATGCCTGGTATTTGCTTCAAAGATACAGACACACATCAATGACCACATAGAATTAAATGTCACATTTTCAGGAAAAAAAAACTTGTATCCACAGCTTTAACAATAAGCTTGTCTTGAGTTTTTGCCAAAATAATTGAGTAAAAAGAACAATGTAGGCTAAGATCAGACTGCATGACTGTGCAGGCTGATCTTAGTCTACATTGCCTGCCAAAGCTTTTGTCACAAACCGAAATTGATGTGAACAGTATGAGAAGGTTTAAATTAAGATTCTCTACTGTCACAGTGAAAAAGATATTCAATGTAAAAGGGGATTAACACTTTACTGTCCTATTCAGCCATTTCATCTTAATTATCACCCTTTGTTTAAGCCCTTTTCCCAATACAATAACTGGTTTTGATGTCATTGAGTGAAAACATAGAATTGGGAAAACATTGAGGCAAAAGAAGAAAATGGTGGTAACCAGCATTTTCTCCATTTGTCTTAATATGTTCAGTGCTATGTTGTACACAAATCTTATCTTAAATTACCATCAATTTGGTGCCTGCAGCTGGTTTCAAGTTGTAACACCCTAAAATGTTGTTGTTTGTGTAAAGTTAACCCTTACCAAAAACAATACATATTTTGGATTGATTGAATTCCGATTTAAGCTCTCATTCCTTGGTTTAGAAGTACTTCTAGGGGATAGCTTTTGAAAACACAGAAAAAAAGTAAATGCTTTAAAAGTTTCTCATCCTAAAATTGACTGGCTTGTATTTTTCTGAAGTACTATTCATTAGCTATCTACCTGTTAAGCCTATTCCATAAATACCTCACTCGAATATCATTAGAGAGTACTACTTTTTAATACTGACCAAAGATGTTACACTAAACCAGCTTGTTCGGTACATTTTTACAAAATTACCTGTACCCCTTCCCTTTGAACAAATTCCTTAACCCATTCCAACAAACTGTTTCTTTCCAACTTTCCAAAAATTAAAGGCTTTGGAATATGTTCTAAATAATTTTCACATTCTGTTTTCTACCAAAAGAGACCAAAAACTTTCAAATTTCATTCATTTGAAATTGTTGTCTGAAACATCTTTTAATTTGGACCAGTCCAAAATTTTGACTTTGGTAACAAATTAAACCATTCCCCACAGTAGCTCTTTTTGACTCCCTACAAGAAAATTACTTCTGAAAACATCGTGGAAAATGAAGAAATTGCTTGTGACAAGCAATTTCTTTATTTTCTACAATGTTCTCTACTAAACAAAAAAAAATAAATTTCATTTACTTGAAATTGTCGTCTGCAACATCTTTGAAATTGGACTGGTCTAAAAAAATTTGTTTGCTAATGGGTTAAAAAATATCACCTGTATGTGTTTTTGTATGTCTGAGTAGATCATCTGGATGTTTAAACATTCGTGGACAGTACGGACATTTTTTGTTGGCCTCTGCGTGACGGAGTCGATGATTCTTTAAATGATCGCTCCGGAAAAACTTCTCCTTACAAATATCACATTCGTAGTTTCTCACTTTCTCATGTACATGTCGGATATGTCTGGCTAGGTTGTTCTTCTCCCTGTAATAGAATTAACACTAATTAAAGTAAAGGTTTTCGTTTAACACTTTCATAAACGACAAAATTTTATAATGGTTAACTGGCAATGAATTCTGTGCTAAAAATAGACTAGATTCACTGTTGTGTTTTGACAAACCGTCGGTGTTGTTATAAAATCTCGCAATTACGGCTTGAATCAAGCCGTAGTTATGAGATTTTATAACAATACCTATGAAATATCATTATTTGTCCGTAATTACATCACAGTTAACTGGATAAAATTGTTCCCTATTTGAAAACTCCTACTGACAACAAAATGTAAGTTGATAAAGAAAGGATTTGGTATGTAGTTCACAAGCGCGGATCCAGGTATTTTTCCCAGGGGGGGTCATCCGATCTTTAACCCCTTTTTTGCCAAATTTCAGGGGGGTCAGGCCTCCTGACCCACCCACCCCTCTGGATCCACATGCAGATACATGTCATACCATGACGGGCTAAATATAACGAAGGTTTGTCGTGGCACACAGGGCCGAATGACGAAGCTTATTTTGGACATAACCAGTAATCTTTTTGATAACCCTTTTTTCGCCAAATTCCAGGGGGTCATGACCCCCTGACCCCCCCCCTCCCTCTGGATCCGTGCATGGTTCAACAACAGTTAAGAAAACATCGAGGCAAGTGAAGATGATGCGATTATCTGCATTTTCTTCTTTAGTCTCTATATTTTCCTAAGCCTGTCCTATAAAAGGCGTCAAAACTAGGTCTTGCTTGGGAAAGAGTTAAAGTCTGTTTGCATGAATTGAATAATGTTCTCTTAACTTTACAGTTCAACTAAAGAATCATTGAGCTTGTTACAGTCAGCACCTCTGGCAGCCACAGATCTTTGGTTTTCAACTTTCATGTGAAGTCATTTCATACACCTGTGTGAAAAGTAGCAAAAAGGAGTACATTTATTTTTACTTAAAAAATGCCAAATAGCAATGTACCGGTGGAGTTTGAAACCAGTACCCTTTAGACCCAAAGCCCACATCCCACCACTGTAGCCCATTGTAATTTGAAAATATTCAGGGTTGTTCCTTGGCCAAATTCTTTGGAATTCAAAGCTGGACCTATTGTCAAAATCAAGAAAATCAAGAATTGTTAAAGTTTAAGTATTGCCTGTTAAATTTTAAATGCACAGATCATAAATCATAAGGATTCTGCCAATATGTTGCACCATATGGATATCATTTTAACCCTTACCCAAACAAGACCTGGTTTTAACGTTCCTAACGGAAAAGACTTGAGAAAACATTGAGACAACGGAAGAAAATCAGCATTTTCCCCTTTTGCCTCAATATTTTCTATATTTCACACAAATCTAAACTCTATCAATATCGATTTTGTTGTCTTCAGCAGCTTTTGAATTCCAACACCATAAAATTTCAAAGTTTGGGAAAGGGTTAGATATTTTCTCCGTCATAACTTAAGAAAACATTGTGGGAAAAGTAGAAAATAACAATAGAAAGATACAAACCTATATGATTTTCCACACAAATCACACATATAGGGCACTTCCCCCGTGTGTTTCATCATATGTGTACGTAAATACTGCTTCCTGTGAAACGCTGCAGAACATATCGTACACTTGAACTCTTTCTCGGAATGTTGCTTTTGATGGACCTGCAAAAGATGTACTATGTAAAGGCTTGGTCACATACGCCATTCTGCGTCCACATCACAGCCATAACACCGCTTAACCCTTTCCCAAACAGCAAAATTTTAGGGTGGTCAAATGCAACTAGAAAGACCTGAAGGTCTTGAGTCGCTCCACAGGCCTGAATTTCTTTTAATATTGAATCCAAGTTTTGACTAGATTTTTAAATACTTGTGGTTCTTACAGCAAAAACAAAGTCAAAAGCAGCAATCATGTGGTCAATGCAAAAAGAAAGTAAATGATTGACTAATATTTTAGGGATGTTAGAGCGATAATAAAATTGAAAACTATGATTTTGCCAAAGTCAGGGACACATAATTCAGTATGTATATTTAAAATCAAATCGAAAATTAAACACATGCAAGATCTATCATTCAGTTCAAATTTTGTCTTTATTAGTCAATATTTGTGGCTTCAAGAGTGGAACAAGTGTTCAAAACTGAAATTTTGTCAATTTCAAGGGCACATAACTCAGATTGTAACAGTGTGATCATGTTGAAAATTACACATAAGCAAGATCTTGTTGTTAACAAGATTCTTTCCAAGTATCATCTTGATTGGTTGACATTTGTGGTTGTTAGAGTGAAAACAAAGTCGAAAATGGCAATTTTGTCAAATTCAAGGGCACATAACTCATAATGTAACATTTCGATCAAGCTGAAAATTACACCCAGGCAGCATATAATGCTTATATATATTCTGTCCAAGTTATTTCATGATTGGTCAATATTTGTAGATTTTAGAGTAAAATTAAGTCAAAACCAGCAAAATAGAGCCGAAAATGGCAATTTTTGGCAATTTCAAGGGCACATAACTCATGCTATAAAATTCAGATCAAGCTGAAAATTTTACCAAGGCAAGATCTTATAGTAAGCATTATTCAATGAAAGTTTTGTCTTCTTTAGTAAATACTTGTAGTTGCTAGAGTGAAAACAAAGTCAAAATACAGCCGAAAATGGCAATTCTGTCAATTTCAAGGGTGCATAACTCATGATGTAAAATTCAGATCAAGCTGAAAATTTTACAAAGGCAAGATCTTGTAGTCAGCATCATTCTGTCAAAGTTTTGTCTTGATTGTTCTATATTTGTAGATTTTAGAAGAAAACTAAAGTCAAAAATCAGTTATTTTTGATATTCAAGGGCAGATAACTCAGGTCATTCTGGTTCAATCCATATTCTTTGAAGGAATCTGAGAGAGGGTCACCCAAGGATCATTCCTGTGAAGTTTGGTTGAAATCCATCCAGTAGTTTCTGAGAAGAAGATTTTTAAAGAAAAAGTTTACGGATGCACGGACGGACGGACGCACGCACGCACGCACGACGGACACACCGCCATGACAATAGCCCGCTGGCCTGAAAGGCCAGTGGAGCTAAAAACTGCCACAAATGACAAAATGGATGGTATTAACGATAGAATTTGTGTAAAAATATGGCATGGAAAATATTGAGACAAAAGGAGAAAATGCTGATAATCAGCATTTTCTTCTTTTGTCTCAATGTTTTCCCGAGCCTTTTCTATTAGGGAAGTCAAAAGCAGGTCTTGTTTGGGAAAGGGTTAAACTGGGCACCCATGCAGTATAATTTTGGACGTGATGAGGATGCTATATGGAAACGCTGCTGGACATATTGTACACTTCAACTCTTTCTTGGAATACTGCTTTTGATGGACCTACAAATGATAGAAGATTTGATGTTACATCATCAATTGTACATGAAATACAAAGTAAACA
Source organism: Fragum sueziense (assembly GCA_963680895.1). Classification (NCBI taxonomy): domain Eukaryota; kingdom Metazoa; phylum Mollusca; class Bivalvia; order Cardiida; family Cardiidae; genus Fragum; species Fragum sueziense. The sequence continues at coordinate 134,228 of OY804600.1, read as the reverse complement.
TTGCTCTGAATGTTTTCTTACAACCAATAATCCCTGGTTATAATTTCTTTATTTGCTCTCACAAGAAATTAGAAATTGCTGAGTAATCAGCATTTCCTTCCTTTGCCTCAATGTTTTCTCTAGCCTTTTCTATTAGTATAAGGGATGTCAAAACCAGGTGTTGTTTGGATTAATCCCTGATACTGAGAGATAGGTATGTTTCAAATTCACCCAGTAAAAAGTTTTAGTATTCAATAGGTTGTAAGCTAAGATAGTCAACCTTAAATGAGATACAGTGGACATCAGAATTTTTCGTGCTTAATTGTAACACATTTGTTACATGTCGGAACCTTTTCGGGCAATGTCGTAAACATTCTGCCCAAATAAATCAGATTTTGTATGAATCTCATTAGGGATGGACTACCTTAACCCTAACCATAGTCCATTTGTCAGTGATTTACAGATACAAATAAGTGGGAATCAAGACATTCTAACTTTGTTATTTCAATTCCCAACTCTATGTTATTGGTACTCATTTGAATCATCTCAATGAGACGAATCAAATGAGTACCCATGACATAGGTTTTGTTGAATTATAAATGAAATATTGCATTTTGAAAAGTATACACTCCCTCAAATCTGTAGCTCTAGTTTACCCGAAGGCATAAAATAATTAATTATAGGACCTATTGGCCCAAATAATTCCGATGTTGCAGAACTGAAGGGGTGGACTACCTTAACCCATCACCACATATTGATGCTTTTTGACACCTTTGAAGAAGAATGCTTGGGAAAACATTGTAGAAAATTCATTTCCCACAATGTTTTCTAGCCCAAAATGCAAAGATCATTTAAATTTCTTCAACTAAGAATTTTATTCCGCAACACCTTTCAAATTGGAACAGTCCAAAATTTTGTCTTCTGGTAATGGGTTTACCAAAATCCATTTGTCAGTACTTTACCTGAAGGCATATAGGACTCTTAAACGACGCCCCGCAGGTCTCACAAGTAAATTCCTTCTTCTCTGCATGCATATATTTATGATAACTCATCAATGTGGCACTGCCAACCTTTCCACATACTTCACATTTATATGACCTTGCAGGTCCCTTCGATTCTACATTCTGTGATTTATCTCTTGTCTTCTTTTCTATCACTTTATTTACTTCTGATGTTGCTTTCTCAGGATTATTTTTTGCATGTGTGTTGTTTCTCAAGTTTGTTTTTTGATTGGCTTGATTTTCACTTAGTTCAATTAATCTTGATTCAACTGCTTCATCTTTGGAAGTAGAAACATCTGCTTCTTCATTGAGCTGTCTTTGTAGTTCTTCAATAGCGTTTGAAAGTTCTTGTTTAACACTGATAGTGGACAGACCTTCACTAAATGCAATAAGAGCCTCACTAGCTGCTAGTTCATCAGTTTTCTGTGATTCTTCTTGTATGCAAGTCTTACTGCTTATTTGTGTGTTGTTTTGTCTGGATCTGGTTCTTTTACTGTATCTTGGTCTAGTTGGGTCTTTTGTCACAGACTCTGGTGATAAATTTTCTGTGCCTTTGTTTATATCTGCTGGAGACTCGGAAGTATTTGTAGGAACAGTGTTTAGAGACTCACTTTCTTTTACATTTTGTAACACCTTTGTCTTTAGCTGTTCTTTGAGTTTTGTATGGATAGTGTTGTTAGAATCATGTAAAGCCTCTGCTACATTGTCTGAATTCACTGTAACAGATTTATCTTCTTCCTTGGATTCCTCAACCTCTTGATTTTTGTTCTTCTTTAGAGACTTTGCTTTACTCCTATTTGCTTTTGATTTTGATTGTTTAGTTTTGATTTCTTGTTTATCATTTGTAGGATCTAAAATATCTGCAGGACAACCTTGTTCAACTTGCCCAGAAACTTCAGCACCAGACTGTCTTACTTCAGCATCAATTAGATCTGGATCTACCTGTGTATAAACACAGACATTACCATATTTGGGGAAAGCTGTTCTAATTAGGTTATCATAGATGTATGAGCTTGTATCATGATGATGTATACAGTGATCGTGTAACACACAAAGAGTCTGGAAGTACATATCACATCCGCCACATTTAAATTGTTCTGAAGTTTCTTTCTTTCTTTTTGAAGCTGTTCTCTTAGGTATTTTTGCTGTCTTTGCCATGCAAATGTGCTGGTTGGTCTCCATTTTTCTGTAAAAAAGAAACATTAAACATTCTCAAATGGCAAAATTTCAATTGCTGCTACATTCAATCAAAGCCTCCAACTGCTCAGCTCTCTCACTTAGAATGCTTAATATCCATTGGGGAGAGACAAATGACATTTGTCACATGTCAGTAAGGTTACTAACCAATCAAAGACCCCAGAATCGTCTACTATGACGTTACCCGTTATTCCTATCCCAAACAAGACCTTGTTTTGAAGTCCCTAATTGAATAGGCTTGGGAAAACATATAGACAAAAGAAGAAAATGCTGAAAATAAGCATTTCCTCTTTTCGTCTTAATGTTTTCTTTGCTAAAATATTCACAAATTTTACTTAAAGTGACACCTATTATGTCATCTGCAGCAGGTTTCAAATTGGACCACTCTTAAATTTTGTTGTTTGGGAAAAGGTTAAGCTAGATCAGAACTCGGATTGTATGGTGACAGATCCAGATGGAGCATCAAGGGTTCAAACGAACAGATTATTTCATTTTCATGCAGAAATACAGTCACAATAAATTATTGTGTAATAATAATATGAAAGTAAACCCCCCTATTTGTATATTCAGAACCCCCCTCACAGAAATCCTGGATCTGCCTCTGCAGTGTTTATTTTTAATTTTGGGGGAAGGGGGTCAGGGCCCCTAGGTGGGGGAAAATTTACGCGTGAACACCCAAAAAGGGGAAATTATAATGCATGCTTATAGTATAAGTTATACTCTCAGATACAGTGTTATAAATGCATTTAACTTGCTTGTATATAATAATGGGACATTCAAACAACCATTAGAACTGATAGAGATGCTCAGAATCTAAATATGATTTGGATTTTCTTTGTAACAAAAAAAATCTAGTTCCAGGAGGGGAAAATTTTTCTGATATGGGGGAAAAAAGTATATTCCTCAGAGAGGGGAAAGGGGCCCTATAACGACCGTTTTTTTAGGAAAAAAAATCACTGCTCTGCCAGTGGAGGTCCAGGAGCTACAAACGCACCCCCTTCTGCTGCCTAAATACTTCATTTTCATGAAGAAATTCAGTCAACACTGTGTAATAGTAGGAAACAGACCCCACACCCTCACAGAAATTGTGGATCTGAAGCAGTATGCTGTAAAACCAGTGGTAATCCGAGTCTTCTCTGATGTAAATACGCTCTTTATATTTTGATATTTTGATTTTTCGCTATTTACATCAGAGAGCGTTGCGCTTTGAAAACAGCAGAAAGTTCGGTAACGTTACAAGTAACTTGAAGCTTTGTTTTTGTGTATCATATCGAATCACTCGGTAAAACACTGTAGGGTATAGATCAATAAATCATTTTTTGTCATACCTGACCAAAAATTTCATTTCAAATCGGCCTGCTGGATGAGTATAACCTTTGGTTTTGAATGGAAGGTCAAGGTAAACAAAGGCTGCTCAGGTGAGGGTTGTTGCAAAACATTGCATATTAACCTTTTAGAAATACTTTTTGGTCATAATTTTTTCAGCAGCCATAACAATAAATGGTTCATTTATCGATACCATCAGGGGTTTTAACGATAGCATTTAAGATCGGGCGGTGAACGATGCGCAACAATTTGTTGCGAACTTCTTGATTTTTTCAAAGAGCAACGCTCTCTGATGTAAATAGCGAAAAATCAAAATATCAAAGAGCGTATTTACATCAGAGAAGACTCGGATTAAACCAGTGGCGGATCCAGAGGGGGTGGGGGGATGGTGTCAAAAGAATCCACCTCTGTAGCCAGATTATTTCATTTTCATGCAGAAATTCAGTTACAATTGTGTAATACTAGGAAAACGACCCCCCCCCCCCACAGAACTCCTGGATCCGGCACTGAGAACATAGGCAGGGTTATCATTAAGAGGCGGCAGGCGGCCAAATTGACCGCCTAATATCAAATTTCTGCCGCCTAGAATCGTTTGACAAGCAGTGCTGCCCCTTCCTGAAACGCAACCTAAAACACTGCCCAACCTCCTGTAAGAAAACAGCATATATCTCATTAGTAAGATCAACACTTGAATACAGCTCTATTGTTTGGGACCCATACCTCCAGAAAGACACAGACAAATTAGAACAAGTCCAACGGAGAGCAGCTCGCTTCATATCAGGGAACTACAGGTCACGGGAGAAAGGATGCGTCACCAACATGCTTGAGGAACTGAAATTACCTCCGTTACAAGAAAGAAGGAAACAAGCAAGACTGACCTTCCTCTACAAGGTGGCTGAGGGACTGGTACCAGCAATGCCCTCTGAGACCTATCTGACCCCAATCTGTGGAAAGCGTCAAATAAGACCAAAAAGACTTGATAATTTTGTGAGCACAAATATAGTGAGAAATCAAGCCATAAACCATTCAAAGTGCTATAAGGCTCTAGATTGCAAAACTGAACTTTTTAGACAATCATTCTTTCCTAGGACTATTGTGGACTGGAACAATCTAGACAGAGAAGTTGTGCGCGCACAGTCAGTAACGAGCTTCAAATCAGCTCTTCAGAAGTGTTACTAACACTTCGCCAAACATCTCTCTCCCGCTGCGCATATGCCGAAAGGTCCTGCAGCGTACACATCCAGATCCAGACCCCTACTGAGGCAAGGACCCCCCAGCCTCCTGCAGTTCCTCTTCAGCCTCCTACTTCAAATCTTATTGAAAACCCTGCATAGGGCTTACTGCAGAGGAATTTCAAGCTGTAGTGGCAGAGTTTCATAAATAAATGTAAAACGCATTATGTTTAAATAAATTGAAATATGTGTGCATGAAAACATTATCAATTTATGGGAACAGAAGAAGTTGCTCATTATCCGAATATCGTGCCATCCGAAATATGTACAACATTAACTTATTCTCTCTGTACGTCGATACAAGTATCTACATTGAATCATTCACTTAAATCAATATAAAAGAAGAACTCGACAAACCATGTATCAGCCTTTACGCTAGTTTTAGGACCGCATTTCTTTGAAATTGATACCTGTTCACAGGGAAGTTTTTTTAGCAACCATATACTGGAACCCTGACCATCATTTAGACTGGCTACTTTATTATTTATTCTCATTCGAATATTCTCGGATCTTATCGTTACTCAAGATCCCCTCGAACGTATTACAGTTGCCGGCATGAGCCGATCCTGCCCATATCTCTCCGCAAGCATAACAACGGTAGTCAGGTCAATAACAACGGAAGCAGACCAAACAACCATTTAAATCTACGCCAGAAAAATATTTGAAACAAACAGCGTTCAAAAGTCGACTGTATCCTCATAAATGTGACAAAATTTTACCAGATAAAATAATTGATGTGATTTACCGATTATTGACATTATATTTCACTTGAATTATAACGTTAGCTATAGTATTGATTTGTTTTGATGACGTCATTTACGCGCGTCTACTTTCACGTTCAATATGGCGGTCACTGTATTACGCTCGAGATCATGTTGCAACCACGTTCCAACGCGGCAAAAGGTTGCAAACAGTCTCGAGGGTCGCGATTGATTTATTCTTTTTTTTTTAGGACAGATCCTCCAGTTGTTACTGCGCAACTTACTGCGCATACCCTAAATAACGAAATAAAGCTGTTTCAATAATTGGCCTTTTTCAGCAAATGTATTTTTTACATTTAGTTAATGTTTGGTTAATAAATGACAAGACCCTTTTCGGTTATTTCAATTTTCTCTGTTTGGTCAATTAAAGCGTAATAGTACTCGGATGGTACATTTTGCTTTTTGTTACGCGTTCATCATGTGGCGTTAGCGATAGGAAACGGATCAACAAAAGAAAAATGGTGTCTTTATGAGCTAGTCCGCTTCAGATGGACACAAAAGATGACACTTTTTATTATCTAAAGCTGGTAATAAGGAAGAAAATGGATAAAAGTAGTGAAACAATTTCGGACAGAGCTGCAAAAAGTAAAGCAAATTTTACTTATAACTAAGAAAAACGCTCGGTTTGATATATTTTTCTTTTTTTTGTTTTTGTAGGTATGACCAAGAGCTATGTCTATACCAAAAAAGAAAAAAATCTTACCGCTGGAATATTTTTTATTATCAGAAACATTGCGAAATAAAAGCAATTTCAGCTACTTTTGAAAGAATGTTGTCCTAAAAATTTCAAAATCATCACTAAATTTTCCCAAATTGATACTCATTTAGACAGAATAAAACATATCGAACACAATAAAGACTTATTTATGTAATCCTAGTCATTTCAAACACCTTTTTTGTGGGTATTTAAGTGACACCCCATTTTTGCAATTTTAGACAAGAGTAGTCTCCCTTGAAATCCAATAACTTTTTAATTCGCTTGGTGACCTATAGTTTTTAAGACATTTTTTTTACTTCTCATATATTTAAATATCAGTACAGAAAAAATGAAAAAAAAATCTTACCGTAGGAAATAAATGGAGGATCTGTCCTTAATCGAGGGGGTAAAATGCTGAAAGAAGCAATCTTTTTTCTTTTCATCATAACGGATACGGATATCTTTCACGAAAAAGAAAATGTCTTAATTTCATTAAGCTGGTCCCAGTTGAAAGCTGCTGCAGAAGATAGACTTTTAGAAAGAATGAGGTCCAAATAAAGCTGATGTTAAGTTTAAATACGTGTAGTCTACATTTCGCAGGTCCGTAGGAACAGGGGGATAGGGGGCCTAAGCCCCCAATGTTGACCAAAAATGCCGAATTTTCTTAATTTTACACTGAAAATTTTGGGAAAATCCAAATTAGTCCCCCCCCCATATTCAGGACAAGGGCCTTGCTTGGTAAATGGATATTTTAGAATTAGATCGCCCAGCATCAAGCATCCGTGTATCCGTGTTTCATTTTGATATAACCAGTTAAAAGTAAAAAATGAAGGAATTGACTGGGATCAACAATTCATTCACTTCCCACAATGTTATATACACAGAAAGACAAAAAAAATAAAATTTCATTTACTTGAAATCGTCTGCAACAACTTGTAAGGCGGATCTGAAAATTCGCCGTCTGCGAATGGGTTTATATAAATTGAGCGTTTTGAGATAAGGCTGGAAACAGGTCAAAAGAAGGGAATTCCTTCCTGGGCACGCCCAGTCTACTACTCGGTCATATGGGCAACCGGCAACCGAGGATAAATAACCTAAAACAATACAAAAGGCGGTGCAGTGCCGTTGATCAGTATAAATAGGCCCTTACTCTCTTTATGTACAAATAATGCAGTTTTAAGCTATGAACAAACAATTATGTAGCGATCTTGATCCGACTGTAGGGTTGCACATGCTGATCTGGATCCTTGTTGGTATCATAAGCCATAGGGGCTTTCTCCTAAATAGAGAACGATTTTATCCAGTTAGAAGTGACATAATTTCGGACAAACAATAGTAATTCGTAGGTGTTGTTACAAAATATCGTAACTGACGCAATCCCAGTTAAAGTGGACAATTGGCTAATTTTTTTTTCGAAATTTTTCATTATACCATACACTCATTCTGGACAAATTTTCTTCAAGGATCACATCTTCTGCGCAAATTTCTCTAGTTTTGTCAACTGGGCTTGCTTAGTTTTGGATTTACAGACTGTTAAATGATCAAATGTGTGCATCAAAAACTACGTGTTTTAAATAGACCCCTTTGTGAAATGTGTGTCTAATTTCACATTAAGTAATGCCAAAAGGATAACAAAACCGATACATTTTGATGAGTATTTGACATTGTGTGTAAAATGTGGATCAATTGACAATATGGGTGAAAATGGCGAATTGTACCGATGAGAATGAAAATACAAAACGTCCATCCATGTACGAGTCCTTTATTTTTGAACGTTGACTACTTCCAACTCTTCTAAAATGCACCAAGCAACCTTTAATTTTCTCTCGAATTGTTAAACAAAAGCAATGAGTTATTCCCTTAATCGATATACGGAAATGGAAAGTCAATGACTTATGACAAATCAACAATAGTTTAAATCCGGTCTGTCCCGAACGTAACTAGAGCTTGTCCCGTACGTAATATGCTTTCTTTTCTTTAAAATCCCAGCCGCTGTATATTAGTTTTTCAATGAAATGTCAATATTATAAGGCAATATCCATTTGCCAGACACTTTGTCAAAAAAAATATTATGAAATGAATAAATGAAAATAAATACAAGCCAATAAGATATCTTGGTGTGTTGTTTTACCAATTAAAACTTCCTAGCCGAATAAATTTCAATTTATAAAAGTTAAGATGTTCGTATTGTTATGACACATGTAATAACTTCTTAATTAAAGTGAAATGTTAGCAAAAATTTGCTGGACATCCGTAACTCTGATGGATCCAAAGTACGAAAACGTACGGAACAATTTTTATGAGTTTAAGAAACGCTGAAATAAACTATTTTAATGCATCAATCTATTGTAATGTATATGGGTATGAACATATTCCTAGATATCAACAAAACACCGGCATATTTTGTGGAACTTCCTCAATATTGTAAAAATAGTATCAATTTAGCGTAATTATAATACCATGACGTACGAGACTGGTACGAGTACGTGTACAGTCTATTGTGTGCATTAAAAGTCTATTTTGCTTACACTGGAGTCCTTAAGGAACCCAAAACACATAAATAAAGCAAAGAAAACGTTCCATTTCAGCAATTTAAAAACTGAAAACTAAAAATTGCTTCGAACGTTATGGACTCGAACGTCACATTTTAATGTGTACTCAACTTTATTTGGCCTGCTGTATCAATGCTATTATAGTAATCAGCATAATTCTTTTTATCATATTTGAAGACACTTCGAATAGTGATGTTATTTGAAGAATTAAATTATTTATAGTTACCCAATTTTTACTACAGCTACTTCAGTTCATGCCTCGTACGTTACGGGGTTAAAATTACGGTAAATTGTTTAAGAATGATGTTGATTTTTTAAAAATATTGACAAAGGTATATCAAAATACGACTTTATTTTGATAATATATATTTATACTAATGTACATTACGCTATATTAATGCATTAAATGTAGATTTATGTCAGTGTTTCTTATCTTTAAAGAAAGTGTCCCGTACGTTTTTTGAATTTTGGAGACAACCACTCGAGGCTGTTCTAAAAATTTTGGATTACATTTTTCATATAAATCTTTGTATCGTGTTGGAGCTCTATGTTTTCTGTACAAGATTTGGGCAGTTCTGTTAGGATGATTTATTGTTAAAATTGACATTTTTGGTTTGAAAGTTAGAATTTATACACGGAGACATCGGTTTTTCGTACCCCCAAGTTTGGTTGTCACTTGATTTTCATAAGAAATAGAGTTCTTACGAACGTAAATTATAGATACATTTTTTAGTTATAGGTGTTGGATGAAAATAAATGTGGTGGGCATTTATATAATGTTGACTTTTTGCAGCTAGTACATATTAAAGGCCGGAGACATCAATTGTCCCATTTAACTGGGATTGCGTCAACTACGGCTTGATTTAATCCGTAGTTACATCGATGCAGGTCAGATCATGTTGAAATGTGAACTATTGGAAATCACATTTTCTTCTTTTCATCCACAATTTGCAGCATTTGTAAAATTGCAATAGTTTTTAAAACTAACGACAAAGCCAAAGATTGTTATGGAAAACGTTAATGATTGTCATCGAATGTCCGAGATTTAGAGCAAAATATTGAATATAGCCTGAATATAGCCTACCCATAGCATGTGTGAACTAGAGCGATTCGTCGTATATAATTAAGTTTTTACTCTTTCCCGAACACCAGATTAAGACTGTTCCAATTTCAAAGCTGCCACAGACGACGAAATTGATATCAACAATGTTAGATTTTGGTTCAATAAAGTATGGAAAATATTGAGGCAAAAGGAGAAAATGCTGGTTATCAGCATTTTCTTCTATTGCCTCAATGCTTTCCCCGACCTTTCCTGTCAGTGACCTCAAAACCATGTTTTGTTTGGGAAAGGGTTACCCATGCACAATATCCTGCACTGTGGTTAATGTGTTGTCTTTTCCACTTGCTCGTCAGGTAGGGATGTTTTAATCTTTTAATTCGAATGGATTACGAGGAATTTCTCGTAAAGGATTGTGCTTATTATAAAGAGTTATGCTTGACATTAATGAATTGTGTTTAATACTGAATAACTGTGCTTGACATCAATTGTACTTAAATTATCTTCTTGAACTTTTTAAGGTATGTTTTATTATTTTTATTGGCATGCCCTTTAGAATGATTTCTTTCAAAATGCTAAAGTTTTGAAAAGCTGTCTCTGGTGGTATCCGTATGTTATTTAAATCCATGTGACAGTTTAACCCTTTCCCAAACGACAAAATTTTAGGGTGATCCACTTCAAAAAGCGCCACAAATGACAAAATGGATGTTATTAAAGATAGGATATGTGTAAAATATGGCACAGAAAATATTGAGACAAAAGGAGAAACTGCTGGTTATCAGCAGTTTCTTCTTTTGTTTCAATGTTTTCCCAGGCCTGTTCTATTAACCCTTTCCCAAACAAGACCTGGTTTTGACGTCCTTAATAGAAAAGGCTTTGGAAGACATTGAAACAAAAGAAGAAACTGCTGATAACCAGCAGTTTTTCCTTTTGTCTCAATATTTTCTATGTCATATTGTACACAAATACTATCAGTAATAACATCCATTTCGTCATTTGTGGCAGCTTTTGAAGAGGATCACCCTGAAATTTTCCCGTTTGGGAAAGGGTTAAGGACGTCAAAACCAGGTCTTGTTTGGAAGAGGGTTAAACAATTATGTGGTAAAGGATTAACATACTGCGCTATATGGCTGTGTGATTCTGCTAGGGTAAATTTTGCATATACATCTTACACGTTTTTATCGCAGAAATTATTTAGACAAAGGAAGAGAAAGCTGATAATCAGCATTTTGTTCTTGTATATCAATGTTTTTTCCACACATTTTATACAACGGACGTACTGTCACAACGCACGTTGTTTGAGCAAGAATTAACATACTGCACTATACTGCTATATGAATCTGCACAGGTAAATTTCGCTACGTTAATAATCAATATCTCATACACGCTTTTATTACAGAAAATATTGAGACAAAAGGAGGAGGTGCTTATTTTCAGTATTTCCTTCTTTATCTTAATGCTTTCCCAAGCATTTTCTACAAAGGACGTAAGTCTAAAACGCACGTCGTTTGGGAAAGGATTATATGATGCACTAATCAATATCTCGTACACGTTTTATACGTTTTCATCACAGAAAATATTGATACAAAAGGAGAAAATGTTTTATCTTTTGTCTCATTGTTGTCATACATCTTTTCTTTCAAAGAACGTACGCAATTTTAAAACGCACATTGTTTGAGCAAGAATTAACATACTGCACTATACTGCTATATGATTCTGCACAGGTATATTTTGTTACAGCATACGATGATAATCAATATCTCATACACGTTAAAACTGTTGTATGTGTCTTTAATGTTTTATAGAGGAACTAATTTGAATACAGGTGGGTAGGACGACTATAACATTATGAAAGGTCGTCATTTTGTTTTGAACTTTGGGCAACATCGAGAGAAAAGAAGAAAATGATGATAAGCAGCGATTCTTCTTTTGTATCAATGTTTCCATGCTATGTACTAGCAAACAATTAAAACATTCTAAAAGTAAAAAAAGAAATTTTACGTTCAGTCTGGTTTTAATCAACACTGTCTGATTATTCAGCATAAAAAGTGTTTACAGCGTATTGCCGTAGTAAACATACATTTATGTGTAACCAAGCAACAATTTTTTAATCGTGTAAGATGATATATTGCTGTTGTAAATTGTGATCAATTAATCCTTTACCAAAACAAGACCTGGTATTATCGTGCCTAATGTATGAAGTTTGGGAGATTTTTGAGGCAAAAGAAGATTACGTTGATAATCAACATTTTCTTCTTTTACCCCAATATGTTCCGTGCTATATTATACACAGATCAAGCCTCTACCAACACCCATTTTGTCGCATGCAGCAGTTTTTGAATTTGCATATCCTTATTTTTTGTCATTTTCAAAAGGATTAAAGAAATACATTTTACTTGGGTCGATCTTAACTTCTGCTGTTTCGCAAGCATACATGTTTTACCCGTTTTCCTGGTTTTGACGCTCCAAACGTTTGAATTGGGCAGAACTTTGGCGAGAAAAGAAGAAAATACAGATTTAACAGCACTTCCCCTTTTACATTTTCTGTGACGTATTATAGATAAATTATACATGTATATATATTTCTCTACATGAATTTTGTTGTTGGCGACAGCTTTCAAATTGGACCAGTGTCCCAAAATTGTGTTGTTTGGGCAAGGGTTAAATGTACAAGTGGACTATTATATTGTCGCTTTTCTTCGAAAACCGCGTAACTGCAGATTCTTTAAGGTGCAGTTACGATGTTTTAGTTGAAAAGCGACGATGTGACAAGGTCAACGACTTTTCAGACTAAAAGAAAATCATACAAAGGATACTTTGTGATTATATAGATGGTTTTGAAAGTGAAACATATTTTGGATAAATGCCAATTAAAACATTTTGCAACTTGTGAGTACCATACAACAACAATATTTTGTTCCAATTTGAATGCTGCAGAATACGACAAAATGGAGGTTGATAGAATAAGGATAACCATTGAGAAGTTTGAGACAAAAGGAGAAAATGCTGGTTACAACATTCCGTCGCTTTTCAACGAAAACTTCGTAACTGCAGCTTGCAAGGTTTTCGTTGAAAAGCAGCGATTTCATTCTATTTCCCAAGTCTTTCACTAAACTGTCACTAAAGCAGGGCTTGTGCAGAAATGTTTCTAACTTTGATTCATTTTATCTCAAGAAAACGTCATTTTAAATAAATCGCAGTGTTTGTTTCTAATTTACTAGTAGTACGGTTTCTATCCCCTATCCAATTGACCAAACGCCGACTGTCAATCAAAAACATCGATTAGCCAATGGACGATCACAAAAATGTTATGCCCCAATTGTTCATCGTTGCACGTGGTTTTGTATCGATTTATCGACTGACAATCAAAACAATCGACATACCTATGGCAAAGAATTTTGTGCTAACAATAGACTAGGTTCTAGGTTATGTTTTGATAAACCGCGTCGGTGTTGTTATAAAATCTCGTAACTATGGCTTAAATAAAGCCGTAGTTACGAGATTTTATAACAACAACTACGAAATACTACTTTGTTAGTTCGAATTTCAGTCACGATTAACTGGATAAAATCGTTCCCTATTACCGACCACATGCACATTGTTTGCCTTAAATTCTATGTTGGGCGGAGCGATCTGTCGTTTGGCGTTTGGTCAATTAGCTCAATCCGATTAACCACAATTGACCAAACAGCTTTAATCTTAGTTGCAAAGTAGTTTCAATTTTATCACAGAATAAAAACTTGTGAAAAGATTTAAAGAATCAGTTAAAGCCGTGGACGATCCTGTAGATAAGCGCTGATCTTCATCCATAAAGTACCTTTTCCATTGACGTCGAACTGCCATTGTTCATTGCCAATGTTAATTGTCAATCTGTAGGTCAATATGTCTCGGTGCAAAGCTATTGCAACTGCATGCAATTATAAATACAATTACAACAGCTTTGTTCTAGGTTCTCAACCGCGAGACATGTTGCGTATTGTATTTCCTCACGTTTTCGCAACGTGGAAATACTTGCAGACATGTAAATAATGAGCTAAAAATAGCACTTTATAACAAAAAGTAGATCTACGAATTAGGCAAAGGCACCGCCTTTCCAAGCAAGTAACGTCGTCATTTAAACAGAGAAGCGGACGAAGACAGTCGAAGTTAACCAAAATTAAACAATAATTTTAATTATTGTTCTTATTTCAGCGATTTACCTGTGAAGTACTCTGAACACTGTGGTACGCGGATAATTGAAATATGGAGTTATACAAAAAGTTTCCCGTTATATGCACATTGTGGGCGTTTCTGGAAATATTGTGCTTTGGAGGAGTTATATTTGGCTGGGGTTCCCTAGTCTACATTCTTAAAGAGGAGGGATTCTATAGAGACGATTGTTTAGCATTCGATGAAGGATTCGAATCGGATATACCGGATACAATCATAAATGAACTTGGTGACGAGAACTCGGAATCTGAAAAATCAGATCCAGAACTTGACATATTTGACGTTATTGACAATCCACCATATTATCGTTCAGAGAATGGTTCATTTCATGCCGTGGAAGTGATATGTCCCAATCAAGACTCTAAACTCAATCAGTGGTTCTCTCTGGCAGTTAGTTTTATGTATCTGGCATTTGCAGCGATCGGCTACTTGATAAGAAGAATAGGAACCAGGCTGACCAGACTTATATTCCTGTAAGTACATATTTTGTTCTTAATGTTAAAACTGTAGTGACACATTACAATCAAGATCTATGCCGAAATAGTAAATTAAGTAAACCATCTTTTAAAATTAAAAACTAAAAATAATGTCTTATTATCATATGTAGCCAGTTGTGGGTCCAGGGGGTTCGGGGGTTCAACCGACTCCCTTCTTTAGCATGATTATTTCATTTTAATGCAGAAATTCTGTCAGAATTCTGTGATACTAGGAAAACGAACATCCCTAATTGTATATTCGACCCCCTAACAGAAATCCTGGACCCGCCGCTGGTAGCTTCAAATAAAGATAGAAATGTCAATTTTAAAAATTACATTCAAGACTTTGCAATCTTATGGATCTTTGTCATACGTAATCTCGTGCATTTACACGAAACACAGTAAATTGAAATTAATATTATAGATCTGGATTACGTTATCATCATGTAACATATTATTTTGTAAGTAATGAATTCAGAGTTCTTGCATAATGTAATATTCTAGTACCGAATTTAACAACATGTCCAACAGGATTTTCCATATTTTTTTTTTACATTACAAAGCACCCTTGGACCAAGATATGTGTTAAATAATGTGCCACACGAAAATGCAATCAGGAGCATTGTAGTAAATAAAACGGGAATTAATCTGCACTATAGCATAGAAAAAATAGACAAATGGAGAAAACGCTTGCTATCAGAACTTTCTTCCTTTGGCTCACTGTTTTTCCAAGCTGTATCTATTAGGGACGCCAACCCCAGGTCTTATTTAGGAAAGGATTACATAAACAACATGAACATTGCTGCAGCTCTTACCTTTACTAATACGCGTACAGTCTTTCTGCAGTGAATGTGATATGGGAGGCGTTTCATGCTTATTGCGTAACATGGTTCTAAAAATAGTACCGGTCACGTTTTCTCCATGCGGATGTTCTGCAATTCTGCTACTGTAGGTGCCAAGATAACGATAATTACATTTTTTTGTTAGAATTTTCACATTAACCAGAAACCATGTTAGTAGAACGAATTCCAAGGACGCATTTTTGCATGAAACTGAGAGATAGCATAAAGCTAGAACATGTGATGAAAGGAACCGACGTAGATTCCATTCACCCTTGGAAAATTGAAAATATCCATTTGATAGATATTTATATGTAAAGAATTTCATCTACCTCCGTATGGACCATTTGTACATTGTCTTATGAATTGATAACAAATCCAGGAAGCAGAATCGAGACGGATTTACATAAGTTGTTAAAACTTTTTTCCCAATCGATGTAAAATGAATTCGTTTAAACTAAACTAATAACCACGAATTAATATTTTATAATTACTGTTACATGATACTTTGATGTTATTTAAATAAATTTCCATCAGACATGATGATTTGAACGAACCTACAAATACATGTTCGGTATAAAAGCACTCGTTCGTTCTACTTTCAACCCGCTTAAAATAGAGAAAACGTACATCTGGACCATGCATGTGCCAATATTTATTCAAACAGAACAGACAAGATCGTGGACGTGCATTACTGTGCATAATCATTTATATTCATGAGATTTATTTTAATCTCCATTTGCATCTAGAAATGCACTGTATGTCACCAACGACTCTACGGTGACATGTAATACAGATTATCACCATTAAGCAATGTAAATAATGTCAATAATTTAGCACGAAGTGCTCAATATGAGTTTTTGTTGTTGCTGTCCGCCCGTCTGTCCACCCGTCAACAATTTGGTGTTTACACTCTAGCAGATCTACAAAATTGATATATATGCCAATATTGACCAAACTTGGTAAAAACATGTGTGGCCATCGAGTTCTCGATCGACTTCGATTTTGGGTTAGGTCGGACCAGGAAGTCATGAGTTATCTGCCCTTGTATGCGAAAAATAGCTACCTATAACTTCGTTTACACTCTAGCATCTGCAGAAATTGACCAATCATGACAAAAAATTATCCCTTTTTGTTTCAGAATTGTATACCTAGTCGGGACACTGTGTCTAGCATTTGCAACGCCAGGTATGTATTGGTATAGGTTACCACTAATGGCAATCGGAAAGGAGTTTTATTTGAAACATTTATTCTGTGCATCGATAAGGAAATAAGTTTCTATATATATATATAAACCGAATACATTTTATAAGTAAGGTTAAATTGCTAGATTTCTAATGTCGTAGGCCTAATGTAAAGTCCAAGAACAAACACTCGACGAAGGTAAGCGAACTCGCCTCCAACTTTCTTGAACGCGACCACAACGACTGGGATCCAAGATCAACGTGGTAATGTGGTTCCTTATTATTCTAATTAAGACTGCCTCTCTACCCATAGCAAGAGCATTAGTTGTCCTGACCAGTCCGCATGACGGTAAGGCTAATCTGGAGAATTTATCGTGGAAAACCATAGGATTTTTTTCTCTCGTTTTTATTTTCTAAATAAATGTTTTTAAAATCAGCGTTTCATTGGTAAATGGTTAATTAATTGATATTCATAGATTATGTAACGAGGGTTACAAATGTCTCACACTTCAATTAAGACATTTAATTTAAATCTGATACAAGTCGACCTGGATATGCTTACCGTGCAGTTTGTAATTAGATATCGGCGCTTTTCAATGAAAAACTCGTAACTGCAGCTTAAAACAAGCTGCAGTTACGAGGTTTTCCTTGAAAAGCAGCAATACACACTTCTCTTTATACTCCTACATCGAAGATCTACAAAAGGGGCTTTTACCAGTCTAATATGTTACTTGATACTAAATATTCGTGGACCCAGATTTCCACATTGAGAAAATTATCAGCCATACATTTTATCGTATACAGCGTTCACAATATCGCGTATTGGTGGTATGTTCAAATTAAGGACTGTGTCACATACACAATTTCACGTCGATGTCACGACCGGAACACGTCTAACAATGGTCTGTCGAACAGAATATGTTATGAACGCGATGTGGACGTATTTGTGGACGCGGAATTGTATGCTATCAGGTCTTAAAGACTCTATCAAATACACCATTCCGTGTCTACATTACTGTCAAATCACGTCAGAGACTCATGAAGCATATTTTGGGCGTGATGTGGATGTGACGCTGACCAGGCCCTGGTTTCTCGAAAAAAAACCTGAAGTGCGTTCTCGGGCTCAAATCTGAGTACCGTGCTCAAATCGCACGAAATCCACGTGATCTTCAATCTACAACCCTTCAACGTTGGAGAGTATTCCTTTTAAGTTAAGCATGTGCTCATGAGTATGTAATTAAGTTTTTTCGAGAAACCAGGCCCAGACCTTTTTAATACCTTGTGGTTTATCTGGGCGCCATGAGGGAGGTCCATAAGCAAGCTAACATCCTGCTTCATTTACTTATCTCAAGGACGGCGAATGTTAAAGCAAACTGCTGTAAGTGTAGAATTATATTTGTACTTACAATAGTTCTGCAGTATTAAACCATCGATTTAATTTCGCTGTTTCGCCTGCAGACAGGTATTTGTGTTAATTGCATGTAAATTCCCTGCCCGTGAAACAGACAGACTGTAATGACACATAGCAAAAGCAGGTTAGTGAGGGGAAATACATTGCAAGTTTGTTGTTTCAAATCCAAACACAATCGTGTGGGTATTCACTTGTATCGTATCGAAGAGACAACCCCAATGATTACCCGCAATAATGAACACTGAGATGTATTGTACATTTCGGAAACTCATTTCCCTCTCTTATCCGTTTCTGTGGATTATCTACGTTACAAAGTGTCAATTCTCCCAATTTGTGTCAGTGGGTCAGTGTACCGCCAGGTGCAATATGCTGCTGTTAATATATTAACGAATCATGAAGGACGGAATAATTGTCCCACTTCGTGGTACATGTAACGTGCGTGATGTATTGGTGAGGAGACGATTATAGATTAGTGGGTCGATTACTAAAGTGATATACTGAATTCTCTGAAGCGAAGAAAGATTTACAAAAATCAATTATTCAAAGACATTATGAATGATAAAATAATTACGTATTAGATAGATACTGTATAGTAGATTCTACGCGAAATAAACATTCAAATGCGCATTGAATGTTTATATCGCGTAGAGTCTGATATACAGACTCTATCTGGCTTAGTGTTCGCTAGCGGTTCATTGGAGACTGGGCGTGGCTATGTATAGACGTCACATAAACTAGCCGACAGCCCGTTTATGCGAAATAGACCGGTAAAATTTTAAAATATACTGCAATTTCATTGGTCCAAAAAGTAGGTCGAACACTAAACATGAAAACTGAATAACTTAACCCTCCTCTGACTTCATTGTCGGTCAAGAAAATACGGAGATACACCCATATGTCTGGAGTCTGGGTTGGATTAAAATATGTCGCGTTTGTATAGATAATTTGAAGATTCTGTGCAACTAAATATATAGGAGTTTGTGGTGTCTCTTTTCGGTATTTAAAGGCGAGATCAAGTAAAGTTTCACAGAAATGCCAGTTTGATATTACTTATCGAATAATGATCCGACTGCGCCATTGTTTTCTAGAGAAGACACATTGATTCTTCGATGAAAATTTCATTTCACTTTCCAAACAGAAAAAAACAAGTCTTAATTAAAAGAACCTGCACACGACTATACATGACCCGACGGTTGTTTGATAAATCTGCGTGATTTCAATGTAATGTCGGGCACAATGTATTCGATTCTACTACCTAGATCTATTCTTTGTAAAAAAGAAAATAATTTTGTCAGTAAAACATTGTGTCCATAAAAAGTTATATTGAACGTGTATAATTTCAGAGTTGCCATGGTTACTGTTACCAGGTTTATGTTTTATGGGTACTGGTGGACTGACTATTCTAGCCACAAATCTTCAGGTATGTAACTATAACACAACTATCTTGTTAGAACTGTCATGGTTACTGTTACCAGGGCTATGTTTTATGGGTACTGGTGGACTGACTATTCTAGCCACAAATCTTCAGCAGCCGATTGTATAAACGTTGGTTAAGTTAACTTTTGGTTAGTGTCTAACCAGCGGTTAAATCCTAACCAGTTTGGTTAACTAACCAAAATGGTTAACCGCTTGTATAAAGCGATTTAACCAAGTGGTTAAGTTCGCTAAGTCTGGTTAAATTTTTAACCAAAACGGTCAGCCTTCTAGTCTAAATTCCACTGCTTTTTTCCCGTCATGCACTGTTCTCACCAGTTCCGATTCCTGCCTTTTTTCGCGTAAATTGTCAACTTATTTGCACCATCCGACAATGAAAACTTGCAAGGAGAGGAATTCGCAATAAATGTTTAAGAATATCTTACCAAATAGCAAAACAAAAACGCGTCATTGAGATTGAAAATGTACGCCGAATTCAATAGAGGATTTTAAAATGACAAAGGGTTTAAAATATTCAAGCGATCTACGCTATTTCTCACAGTTTTCCAACTCTTGCCTTTTGTTTAGATTACGAGATTCTGCATATCGACAGGCCTACCCAAAGTTATAAATTCTGTTAACCGTCTAACTCTTTTCTTTTCCGACTGTGTTTTATGCAGATAAATCTGTACACGTTTTATGCAAATGTGTATTGACGAGTCTGTTCTATTTTTAGATTCTCGGCATAGCGGTAGTGACGAGTCATAATCAGCCACTTTTCTCTCGAAGTTTATTCCGCTTTTTCATTTAGAACAATGGTGCAATAGTGTTGGTAGACCTTTAAGACATTTTCCTCTACCACAATATTTTCCTTTCTGACTCCAGTTAGATCTAGATAAAGTCTTTTCCAAACAATCCCTCGTTTTATGATCTCTACTAGATCTATCTTTATTCATCGTAGAGGAAAAATTATGCAAAATTTATGCTGATAACCAAGGGCGGATCCAGGATTTTTTCCAGGGGGAGGGGGTGTCAAAGCCCAAATGGTGGCATAATATGTGTTAAATTATAATAAATTTATAGTCAAAATTCAATTTTCAGTCAATTCCGGGAGGGGGGGGGTCATGACCCCACACCTAGATCCGCCCTTGATA
Source organism: Fragum sueziense (assembly GCA_963680895.1). Classification (NCBI taxonomy): domain Eukaryota; kingdom Metazoa; phylum Mollusca; class Bivalvia; order Cardiida; family Cardiidae; genus Fragum; species Fragum sueziense. The sequence goes on along the minus strand of OY804600.1, from coordinate 113,740 downwards.
ACCTGCATTTTCTTTGCTTCCCGCAATATTTACGAATTTTGGAGATGATCGAGACAAACCTTCCAAATGCATGCATTTAATTGTACCACCATATGCACTGTGTTGTAAGTTGTACGTTAGGTTTGTGTAGTCATTCAAAGATGGCGACAACAATACAGCATGAGAGGTAGGTGTCTTAGTTTTTCATTGATAAATTTCTTAAACGGTCGTATCTTGCCTTGATACTGATATCATTATACAGGGGAAATGTATACCTATCAACGGTTCTATATATCAAAGTACCAGTGTTGTCCTATCGTACTCAGTCGTTGTGCAAAGACAGCCCAACACGGAAAACTTTTTTCGAAGCGAGAAAGTTGCCCTTTTAAGGATGATTACATAGTAAACAGCGAACTAGGGAACAAACTATTGCTCTTACTTGGATGTTTTTAACATGCTCTTTTCTATGGTTACTGTTATTTTACACAAAAATGTCTAGAATGACCACAAACACCGTGTTTATGAAATGGCCAGACAACGGTGTAGTCAGAGTGAAAATATGCAGACACAACGGTGCAGTTTCTGTGTTTTATGTACGGTGTGGTTATATTTTCATAACAAATTGTGAACGGTGTAGACATAATGCAATTGTGAACGGTGTAGACTTGAAGTAATACAGAACTTATCATTTCTGGAATGATAATATTTCTATGTTTAATGATAACGTTTTCACGGCTGAGAATCATGTTTTACAATTACTACCGAAATTCTTCAACAATTATGTTAATAATTTTTTATGTGACTGACTTGTAAATGCTTTGCAGCAAAGAAGGTGACAATATGTCTACAAAATATACTTTAATCAAAATATATCAGAATCTAGTTTCCTTGCTATTTGTCAAAGCAATTCCGTAAGGGTCAAATAGTAGAAATTACCAAGAATCTGCTGGCGTCTGTTTTATTTTTTTCTTTATTTTCAGTTCCATGCTGTTCACCTATTACTACTGTCATTTCGAAGGGAGTTTCGAAAAGGTTGTGAAGCATTCGGAACAGGACCATTCCAGTCAGATATTAAAAGTGCGCAGGGGGGGAGGGGGGGGGGGGGGGGGAGATCAATGATCAGACGGGTAAAAAAGATTTGAAAACTCTGAACATTAGCATTATTCCTGAGTGATATTATCAAGAAGTCAGACTAGGACATCATCCCCATTTGCGAGCATAGAATACACAAGATAGACCTCATCAACGTAGAAAAAAGGATTTTGGAGTTAACAAGATTCTTTCTATCGATGACATCCCCGGTTTTGAATGCATGAGTCCTGAATATAAAAAAATGACGAAGTTCAACACCCGATAAAGTCGTTCAAAAAGCCCCGACCTTAATTCCTGATATTTCCATTGGACGTGCTAAAACAGATGAAACGGATAGGGTCTCTTCTCTTTCCCCACGAGAACATGAAAACAATGGCTGAAATGAACAGTTTGTTCCCAGATGTGATTAAGTCATTGAGAAGCGTTGATCAACTTGGTATTTGTTTATTTTGGTCAATGAAGGTCGGCTCTCGATGGAAAACATTGCATTTCATTTATTTATGGATGTGTGTAAGTTACACTGTCTTGGGAGTACTTCAATGCGTTTTACTCCAATAGTCAAACGATTTTGGCGAATAGAATAGTGTCTTTTTCATTGCAAATGGTTACATTTTATGAGTGAGCCCAAAAAATCTTGGTCAGAAAATTGTCAGTCCTGAAGAAGAAGTTCATTACGTATGAAAATTCCAAAATGAATTTTGCAGTTCCAGAATTCTATTTTCAAGACTTATTTACTTAAGTCGAACAAGACGAAAAAAAGGCCCAAATGTTTATGAAACAAATTTATAATTTATGTTTTGTTATTTATAATTTATGTTTTGTTGATTGAATCCTTTATTTTGGGTAAAATCAGACTTTTCAATGAGGGGTCAATTTGAAAACAAGATACATTTCGATCAATAATTATCATACTCCATGAGTTGAAATCATTTCATTAATTACAATAATTGATTGTAATAACCAATTAAAACAGTTACAAAGAAAAATTCAAAGCCAGAGCCGAAATTTCGAATCTACAAATCAAATGAACGGATGAACAAGAAATTTGCTGTTGCACATGGCTTCAAAATGACGGTTATCGTATGTCTTATTTGATATTCTGTGATGGTATTCCTTTTGATTATCATTTCCGTCAGATGTTTATTCAATCACAAATAACAAAAATGTCTCCCGAAAATTAAATCAAACATACATTGAACTGTTTAAGGCTTAGGAGAATGAAGAAAAGAGAAAACATATTTTCTTAACTTTTGTTTTCATTTACTTTGAGGATGGCAGCATTTTCATCTGAGTTTTCTAAGACCAAAGTATTTGAGGGAGATAAAACAGATGATCTGCTATCTGTTAGAGCTAGTTCGCCCTATACAACATACCAAGTCTACACCGTTCACAATTTGTTGTGAAAATAATAACTACACCGTACAGATAACACAGAAACTGCACCGTTGTGTCTGCATATTTTCACTGTGACTACACCGTTGTTTGGCCATTTAGTAAACACAGCGTTTGTGGTCATTCTAGACATCTGTGTGTAAAATAACGGTAACCATAGAAAAGAGCATGTTAAAAACATCCAAGTTAGAGCAATAGTTTGTTCCCTAGTTCGCTGTTTACTATGTAATCATCCTTAAAAAGGGCAACTTTCTCGCTTCGAAAAAAGTTTTCCGTGTTGGGCTGTCTTTGCACAACGACTGAGTACGATAGGACAACACTGGTACTTGGCTATATAGCACCGTGAATAGGTATACATTTCTCCTGTACAATGATATCAGTATCAAGACAAGATACGGCCATTTAAGGAAATCATCGACGAAAAACTAAGACACCTACCTCTAACGATTTTCCACCGACGCCATCTTTGATTGACCACTCAAAACTTCCGTACAAACTACACAAATCTAACGTACAACTTACAACACAGTGATATGATGGAATGCTGATTCAATAGATCTCTGTAAAATATGGTAGAACTTAGATTCTAACGTTTTAGATCTAACACTTTTCCAAACAAGACCTGGTTTTGACCCCTCTGACAGATCTTGGGAAACATAAAGGCAAAGGAAGAAAATGCATTTTCCGTACTATATCATACACAAATTGGGTTGGATTCCATTTTGCTGTCTGGTTCAGCTTTCAGATCGTTACAGTCTAAATATATTGTTTGGGAAAGGGTTAACTTAATGCTTTCTAAGCCTTTGTCCAGAGGGGACGTCAAAAGCAGGTCTAGTTTGAGAAACATTTCTGATACATTTGCCTGTATCCTTTAACTCTAACCCCAAAAGGCAAGAATTTGGAGCTTCTGAACTTCTGTAGACCCAAATTTGAATTGGTAAATTGGTAAATTTTGTACATTCAAGCTCGAAAAATATTGAGACAACAATGGTAAATACTGTTTATCAGAATTTTCTTCTTTTGTCTCAATATTTTCCAAAAAAATTGTAATTCGGTGTGTAAATGTAAAATTAGGCATAGGCCTAATTGATTGGGAAACTGTCAAACCCTTTCCAAAATGACAGGTGCAAAGTGCCAGACTGATCCAAATTTAAAGAAGATGATTGGTTGATTTTGGTTTAAATCAGTTTTCAACTGCTATGGTCACATCATGGAAGCTGGAGCACCTAACCACGGATTCCTGTCATTTCTCATACCAGCACTACCACAACATCCTAACTAAGCCCCAACTCGCCCACATAGGTTAACGATATCAAACCATGGGTGGGAGATAATTTTTCTCTGAAAGGACATTTACTGCCACTGGGGATCGAACACAGGACAGTGATTTTGTTACAAATTCATGCGGAAGAGTCCTGGGACTCACTTGTTCCCAAAATAATGAGTCCAATATTGAAACATAGGAGTCTTTGAAAGACAATGTTGATTACACATTGAAAATGTTAGCATTCTGGGACTCACTGAATATTTTTCAATGAGTCCTCAGAAAAAAATGTGAGTCAGGGACTCGGGACTCGCAGGTAACAAAATCCCTGCAGGACCTCACGAGTAATAGTCTGATGCGCTTCCAACTACGCCATGACTTTCAGAAATTGCAGAAGACAAAATTAATTTTAACAATACAAAGGTAGAAAACATAGAAAGGAAAGGGAGAAAGTGGTAGTTATCCATAGTTCTCCCTTTCCTTCAAAGCTTCCATTTATAATATGGGTAGTAAAGAAGTTTATTCTTTGGAAATGATTTCAGAAAATATGGCAAATGCTTTTCTTCTATGACACAGAACTAGTATATCCCATTACCACACAGTCACTCCTTTTGACTCCTCACAGTATAATGGCTTTGGAAAACATTGTGGAAAATGAAGAAATTGCTTGTGACAAGCAATTTCTTCATTTCCCACAATGTTTTCTACCTGAAAGCTATAAAATTTCAAAATTTCTTCACATTGAAATGTCGTCTGCAACTTCGTTCAAATTGGACTACCCCAAAATGTTGTCATTTGGTAATGGGTTAATTATATTTAAAATTTTACAAAGAAACAAGAAAAAATATATAACATAATTAATTTTTATCAATATTTTTTATTGTTCAGCTTCTCACACAAATTACTTTGAGTATCATTTAACGTTTTGCACAATTTTTTTCCAATTGAAGCAGTGTTTATCTATTTTATTATTTATATTTTTCTGAAAAGCTTATTCCATTCTAAAATGACTTTTTATGGCGGTCCAAATTCAGAGAAATCTGCAGACCACAGAATTTGTGTTAATGATAGGACTACAAAATGATTGATATAGAATTTGCTGACATCAGAGCTAAGAAAATATTGTGGCAAAAGAAGCAAATTCTGGTTACCAGCATTTTCTTCTTTTGTCTCAATGTTTTCCCAAGCCTTTTCTATTAAGGACATTAAAACCAGGTCTTCTTGTGGAAAGGATTAAAGATTTTAAAATAGCATGATTGAAATTTACTTTCATTATACCAATGACTTGAATATGTAAAAATTACTATTTCATTTGTAATAATGAATTTCAATGGTTTAGGGTGAAACGGTTGTAACTGCCTATAATGATTACAGGCAGTTACAACCATTTTGCGCTCCGTCATCAAATTGTTCCGTTCTTGTTTCTGGAGTTCTTTCACCACTTCTAGCTCGCCCCACTTGTAGTAAGTCACGAAATGTTTGATCTTCTCATCAATATCACTTTTAAAGTTTTTAACCACTATTTTCTGTTAGAATTTTCAGCATTCTGTTACCCCATTTCTGAACTTTCACACCTGAAAGAAGAAAGAATGATCACTTATTAAGTTAAAATTGGGGAAAATTGCTATACATGTATATAACTTAAATTAATTAAGTATGCTACATTTATAATGTATGTACATGCAAAAAATAACCGATAACCAGTGGCGGATCCAGTGGCGGTTCAGGGGAATTAAAACGAACCCCGCTCTTTAACCTGATTTATTCTATTTAAATGTAGAAATTCTGTCAAAATTGTGCAACACTGATACTAGGAAAACGGCAAGGCATAACATTTTTTTTTATATATAATTCTAATCTCTGTATGCCAATACTAGACACTGATACTGGCTGTACACCAATATTTTGGGAGTGTCTTAGTCTAAGGCCTTATTTGTAACTTATGCTAGATTAAAAGCTAAAAAATACTAGAACAGTCAGAGAAAAAAATGTCTTACATCCTGTAACCCTGTATAAATGATTTGCAACAGTCCATAAATTGTATTTGACTTTCAAGGTTGAAAATATCTCATTCATTTGAGAACGTCATGGATCTAGATCAGCCTGTGCAAACTTAATATGATTAAGATTCAATAATCTTGATGTTCTCAAATGGCAGTTCATAAAATAAAGCAAACCACAAGAGCTTGAAGAGGACAGCATAGATCCTGATCAGACTTCACAAAGGCACAGGCATTAAACATTATATATTGAATAATGTCCAATCCAGGGATATGGTCTTAATCTATAATTGATATATTTTATCTACATCCTTTGTATCAGTCTGCTCTTAATGATTTAGGTGCTTCAAAACATATAGTGTCAATTTAGGTACAATTTTTTTTTTCTTTTTTTAGTAATACTCGGTGTGTAATACGGAAACATATGATCCCATTTATATGTATATATATATATTGTAATGAAACTGTGTGTGATCATATGGTAACCTAGTGTATTTTTCAACCAATATAGAATTGTGTGTTGTTTTTAAACCAAAACCCTATGTAAATGATTTTATTGTTGTATATATTTTATACTTAGTATGTTGCATGTAGATATTTTATTTAATAGATACCAACTAATCAAGTATACCATATCAGAAGATACTGACGTGTCGGACGATAGTGCCTCGGAAGAACGGGGGAAAATACTCAGGAACGAACGAACGAACAGGCTGATCTAGATGCATTGACTGTCTGAGGTGCTAAAAGGACTCATAAATCACAATCATAGTTCATATGAATAATGAGTTGACATGCGTTATTTGCTCTTACAAGTGCCATTGAAACAGAGGTGTTTGTCTGTTGAATAAGTAAATATTAGCAATAGCTCAATCGCCGAGCAAAAAATATCCGAGAGGGAGGGGGGGCAAAAACAACTTACGTGACAAACACATCATCGATGCAGAATGTTTACACCCTTGGGAGCTTCAATAATAAATCCTCAATTCCATATTTTCCAATCTGAAGTGTCGTTACACGCTTTCCATTGAATTTTAGCTCAGTCAGTCCTATGATTCAATAATGGCAGTCGAGGTGCGAAACTTCGATGGTGCGAAACACTGAACTTGGTCCTTCTGCGCTAAATGTCTTGTTTACACCATTTCTAGCACCACAGAACACTTCCATTCACATTTATAACATCTTTCGCCGAATATCAGCCCTGAAATCGTCTTAAATGCTTCTCAAACACATTTTCAATTTTGAAGCGGTAATCCAATATGGCGACCAAAACAAAAAATAGTCTGGTTAAATCGCTAACCAAGCTACCGGAGGTGGGTTAAATTTAACTAGAATTTGTTGGGTTAAAAAAATAACCAAACTTTTATACAATCGAGTTTAGGTGAGTTATCGGAATATTTAACCAAAACGGTGATTTAACAATTTGGTTAGCGCTAACCAAACTTTATACAATTGGGTGCAGGTATGTAACTATAACACAACCATCTTGTTAGAGTTGCCATGGTTACTGTTACCAGGGCTATGTTTTATGGGTACTGGTGGACTGACTATTCTAGCCACAAATCTTCAGGTATGTACATATAACACAACCATCTTGTTAGAGTTACCATGGGTACTATTACCAGGTTTATGTTTATGGGTACTGGTGAACTGACTATTCTGGCCACAAATCTTCAGGTATGTAACTATAACACAACCATCTTGTTAGAGCTGTCATGGCTACTGTTACCAGGGCTATGTTTTATGGGTACTGGTGGACTGACCATTCTAGCCACAAATCTTCAGGTATGTAACTATAACACAACCATCTTGTTAGAGTTACCACGGGTACTATTACCAGGTTTATGTTTATGGGTACTGGTGGACTGACCATTCTAGCCACAAATCTTCAGGTATGTACATATAACACAACCATCTTGTTAGAGTTACCATGGGTACTATTACCAGGTTTATGTTTATGGGTACTGGTGGACTGACCATTCTAGCCACAAATCTTCAGGTATGTACATATAACACAACCATCTTGTTAGAGTTGCCATGGTTACTATTACCAGGTTTATGTTTTATGGGTACTGGTGGACTGACTATTCTAGCCACAAATCTTCAGGTATGTAACTATAACACAACCATCTTGTTAGAGTTGCCATGGGTACTGTTACCAGGTCTATGTTTTATGGGTACTGGTGGACTGACCATTCTAGCCACAAATCTTCAGGTATGTAACTATAACACAACCATCTTGTTAGAGTTACCATGGGTACTATTACCAGGCTTATGTTTATGGGTACTGGTGGACTGACCATTCTAGCCACAAATCTTCAGGTATGTAACTATAACACAACCATTTTGTTAGAGTTGCCATGGTTACTGTTACCAGGGCTATGTTTTATGGGTACTGGTGGACTGACTATTCTAGCCACAAATCTTCAGGTATGTACATATAACACAACCATCTTGATAGAGTTGCCATGGTTACTGTTGCCAGGTTTATGTTTTATGGGTACTGGTGGACTGACTATTCTAGCCACAAATCTCCAGGTATGTAACTATAACACAGCCATCTTGTTAGAGTTGCCATGGTTATTGTTACCAGGGCTGTGTTTTATGGGTACTGGTGGACTGACCATTCTAGCCACAAACCTTCAGGTACGTACAAAACACACAACCATATTGTTACAATTACCATGGTTACTGTTACCAGGGCTATGTTTTATGGGTACTGGTGGACTGACCATTCTAGCCACAAATCTTCAGGTATGTACATATAACACAACCATCTTGTTAGAGTTACCATGGTTACTGTTACCAGGGTTATGTTTTATGGGTACTGGTGGACTGACTATTCTAGCCACAAATCTTCAGGTATGTACATATAACACAACCATCTTGTTAGAGTTGCCATGGTTACTGTTGCCAGGTTTATGTTTTATGGGTACTGGTGGACTGACTATTCTAGCCACAAATCTTCAGGTATGTACATATAACACAACTATCTTGTTAGCGCTGTCATGGCTACTGTTGCCAGGTTTATGTTTTATGGGTACTGGTGGACTGACTATTCTAGCCACAAATCTTAGGGTATGTACATATAACACAACCATCTTGTTAGAGCTGTCATGGTTACTGTTGTCAGGTTTATGTTTTATGGGTACTGGTGGACTGACCATTCTAGCCACAAATCTTCAGGTACGTAACTATGACACAACCATCTTGTTAGAGCTGTCATGGTTACTGTTGCCAGGTTTATGTTTTATGGGTACTGGTGGACTGACTATTCTAGCCACAAATCTTCAGGTATGTACATATAACACAACTTTCTTGTTAGAGCTGTCATGGTTACTGTTGCCAGGTTTATGTTTTATGGGTACTGGTGGACTGACTATTCTAGCCACAAATCTTCAGGTATGTAACTATAACAAAACCATCTTGTTAGAGTTGCCATGGTTACTGTTGCCAGGTTTATGTTTTATGGGTACTGGTGGACTGACCATTCTAGCCACAAATCTTCAGGTATGTAACTATAACACAACTATCTTGTTAGAGCTGTCATGGTTACTGTTGCCAGGTTTATGTTTTATGGGTACTGGTGGACTGACTATTCTAGCCACAAATCTTCAGGTATGTAACTATAACACAACCATCTTGTTAGAGTTGCCATGGTTACTGTTACCAGGTTTATGTTTTATGGGTACTGGTGGACTGACCATTCTGGCCACAAATCTTCAGGTATGTAACTATAACACAGCCATCTTGTTAGAGTTGCCATGGTTATTGTTACCAGGGCTGTGTTTTATGGGTACTGGTGGACTGACCATTCTAGCCACAAACCTTCAGGTACGTACAAAACACACAACCATCTTGTTACAATTACCATGGTTACTGTTACCAGGGCTATGTTTTATGGGTACTGGTGGACTGACCATTCTAGCCACAAATCTTCAGGTATGTACATATAACACAACCATCTTGTTAGAGTTACCATGGTTACTGTTACCAGGTTTATGTTTTATGGGTACTGGTGGACTGACTATTCTAGCCACAAATCTTCAGGTATGTACATATTACACAACCATCTTGTTAGAGTTGCCATGGTTACTGTTGCCAGGTTTATGTTTTATGGGTACTGGTGGACTGACTATTCTAGTCACAAATCTTCAGGTATGTACATATAACACAACTATCTTGTTAGAGCTGTCATGGCTACTGTTGCCAGGTTTATGTTTTATGGGTACTGGTGGACTGACTATTCTAGCCACAAATCTTCAGGTATGTACATATAACACAACCATCTTGTTAGAGCTGTCATGGTTACTGTTGCCAGGTTTATGTTTTATGGGTACTGGTGGACTGACCATTCTAGCCACAAATCTTCAGGTACGTAACTATGACACAACCATCTTGTTAGAGCTGTCATGGTTACTGTTGCCAGGTTTATGTTTTATGGGTACTGGTGGACTGACTATTCTAGCCACAAATCTTCAGGTATGTACATATAATACAACTATCTTGTTAGAGCTGTCATGGTTACTGTTGCCAGGTTTATGTTTTATGGGTACTGGTGGACTGACTATTCTAGCCACAAATCTTCAGGTATGTAACTATAACACAACCATCTTGTTAGAGTTGCCATGGTTACTGTTGCCAGGTTTATGTTTTATGGGTACTGGTGGACTGACCATTCTAGCCACAAATCTTCAGGTATGTAACTATAACACAACTATCTTGTTAGAGCTGTCATGGTTACTGTTGCCAGGTTTATGTTTTATGGGTACTGGTGGACTGACTATTCTAGCCACAAATCTTCAGGTATGTAACTATAACACAACCATCTTGTTAGAGTTGCCATGGTTACTGTTGCCAGGTTTATGTTTTATGGGTACTGGTGGACTGACCATTCTAGCCACAAATCTGCAGGTATGTACATATAACACAACTATCTTGTTAGAGGTGCCATGATTACTGTTACCAGGTCTATGTTTTATGGGTACTGGTGGACTGACTATTCTAGCCACAAATCTTCAGGTACGTAACTAAAACACAACCATCTTGTTAGAGTTACCATGGTTACTGTTGCCAGGTTTATGTTTTATGGGTACTGGTGGACTGACTATTCTAGCCACAAATCTTCAGGTATGTAACTATAACACAACCATCTTGTTAGAGTTGCCATGGTTACTGTTTCCAGGTTTATGTTTTATGGGTACTGGTGGACTGACCATTCTAGCCACAAATCTTCAGGTATGTAACTATAACACAACTATCTTGTTAGAGCTGTCATGGTTACTGTTGCCAGATTATGTTTTATGGGTACTGGTGGACTGACTATTCTAGCCATAAATCTTCAGGTATGTAACTATAACACAACCATCTTGTTAGAGTTGCCATGGTTACTGTTGCCAGGTTTATGTTTTATGGGTACTGGTGGACTGACCATTCTAGCCACAAATCTGCAGGTATGTACATATAACACAACTATCTTGTTAGAGGTGCCATGGTTACTGTTACCAGGTTTATGTTTTATGGGTACTGGTGGACTGACTATTCTAGCCACAAATCTTCAGGTACGTAACTATAACACAACCATCTTGTTAGAGTTACCATGGTTACTGTTGCCAGGTTTATGTTTTTTGGTACTGGTGGACTGACTATTCTAGCCACAAATCTTCAGGTATGTAACTATAACACAACCATCTTGTTAGAGTTGCCATGGTTACTGTTGCCAGGTTTATGTTTTATGGGTACTGGTGGACTGACCATTGTAGCCACAAATCTGCAGGTACGTAGATTACAGTTACGATTGTCATTGTTGCCATGGTTACTGTTACTGGATTTATTGTAGCTGGGCTATGTTTTATGGGTACTTGTGGTATGACAATTCTACAAATCGATGCTCTACAACAAAACCCCGTTACTGCAGCTTGTTTAAGGGTTAAGACGAACGTGATATGTTTTGCCATGTTGGGGGGTACATGTATAGTTCGAAAGGGCCACGTTCTGTGGTTATCTTTTAACGCCAATTAAACAATATTGAGTTTCAGATTTAGGTACGACATTTCCAAACGTAACCAACGATTGTCTATTCATGTTTTCTTTCAGGTCGCCAATCTTCATCCCCATCTACGATCAACCATTGTGGCCATCTTTACTGGTCTGTTTGACTTTTCCTCAGTTACCAAACACTTGATTAAGGTAAGTTTTAGCACGGTAGGGAATCAAATGAAAAAAAAATGTTTGGTCGCCAATAATTTTTGAATCAGGAGTGTGTTGTTTGAAAGATTCACAAAATGCTTAAATTCCATGATATTTTATACTTTCTGTGCATCTGATGATAATGATCTTACATGTCTCCCCGCATTAAGTGATTGAAAACAGTGACAGCTTTTCATGCCTCTAAGAGAAGGGACTTTAGAAAATATAAAGGCTTAAGAATAACATGTTCGAAACCAGTATTTTTCCGTATTACAGTACATCTATATATACTAAGCAAAACAATTGAAGGATATTCAACTTGTACTATTTGTAAAAATTAACAAAGCCATATATTCGCACAAAAATCTATAAATAACTTCATACCAATATTTAATCTTGAGAATCAAAATCATAAAGCAGAGCAGTCGTTTCCGGTTTCCCTATGATATCCGGTTAAACGCTGGTACCCTACAACCGAAAAGTCACACATCATGAATAACGATTTTTTTACCCCGGAAGTCAACTCAAGCATTGCAAGTACCTCGCAAATTCATCGCAGATTGAATTACCACATGTTGTGGTACAGTATTCCATTCCCGAATACGTGCATGTTGGAATATGCCGGCTTGGTAGGTTGTTGTTGTCGGTGACGTAGACGTCTACCCAAGGTGTTTCAATCGTGCTCGATTGGACAAAGGTTCTGTGAATGGGTTGGCAAATTATTGGATTGAAACCGAATCTGTTTAAGATGGTGTTTTACAATAACGACGTGGATTAATTTTACGTTTGCGTCAAGGAACACGTGTTCATCTCCGGTTTCCATCATTTAAAAGTTACAGAATTTGAGTCAATCACGTGGTCAATGTAACGTTGGTCAGTAAGTGTCATTTAGCACAAAAAGGTGTGTTTCTAGATTACGTAAGATTCCTGTCAACTCCATAACACTCCCGTCAACATATGCGTCACATGTGGGAATATTGCCCTCGTTTTATGTCTCGTTCTTATATCGAGAAGAACACGAATTCTGCTGTCAACATGCGACACCGAAACCCACTTTGGTTGGTGATGAGCACCGTACTCCGGTGCTGCTGGTTCCATCTTATATTGGTTCCGGTCAATACGTCAGTGTTGTCATGTTAAAGCGTTAGCTGTCAACGACCTACTGGCATTAATGCCCATGATTATTTAATCCGGTTATCACAGACTGAAATCTAAGTTCTACCCCTCGCACTTCTATTACACTCTGGAGAAATTTTGGAAAACTTTGGAGTCCTAGAACGTAACAGGTTCTTGAGAATGTAACTGTCAACAGCCAAGGACGTCGTTTACTTACGTCCCCTGTCACGCCGTTCCATAAATTTGACTGCCCATTGATACCGTTGGTGTAATCGACTGAATACACGCGTCAACCTGACGTCCCCATTCGTTCAATTGACCAACGGCCTGCCAGCGCTGCAGATCTGCCAGCAATTAACGTTCAATCTTTTTTAATGAACGGATTATAGGCAAGTACGTTTAAATTTACTCAATGAAGCAGATCAGAGTATGCCTTCATGTGAAAAACAGCACGTAAAGAACACGTTAAGTTTGGTAGTTGACCCCTGTATTGTAAATTGTCCCATTTTGGCATGACAACTGAAGCATAACTAGAAATGGCAACATAAAATATGAGAGCGAATGTTTGTAATAATAAAAAGCATCAGCGTTTTATATAATATTGTATCACAGTCTCTAAAATTGCTGTGGAATTTTGATATCCTTCAATTGTTTTGCTTAGTATATTTATTACTTTTAGTATGTAGTTTGTCGTCTGTAACAGATTTGAAAATGAACCAACATAAAAGTATGTCGTTTGGGAAAGGGTTAATGGACACAATTCGTTAAATTCAATGTATTGAAATTTACACATATTCTCTTTATTTTTCACGACTAGATGGCGTACGAGAGCGGCATTCCTAGACGTTATTGCTACATCTTCGTGGCGTGTTGTTTTACCACGATAGTTCTCATCAGTACACTCTTTATACTACCTCATAAAAGTATCTCAGAAGAAATGGTCGCCGAAATCAAGAGAAAACGAGAAGGTTCAAAACGAAAGAGCATCGAAGTAGAGAAAGGCGAAGCGCTATTAGAGAAAAAGGAGGACATTGCAAAAGGTACACATTTATTATTATTTGAAAAGCATTACATATCACCATAGTCAACAAACATTTTGTAATCAGCTAAATTTCCAATTTCGCAAATACATGTATAGTAAGCCTTTTTTCTTTGACTTTTAGGTGCATGTTTTGGTTGAAAAATGTCAGATTCCCTTTTTGATCTGTTTCTTGTTTTCTGTACATGTATTTTATTTTTTGCAGTCATTTAAGCAGATTCAAAAGAATGAAACATTGGTAGCTCATTGACAATTAATCCAGGTAACTTAAAAAACTGCCTGTTTTATCTTACAGTAAAAATGCATCTCACATTTTATTGCTGCTTTTTAACGAATACCACGTATCTGCAGCTTAAAACAAGCTGCAGTTATTGGGTTTTCGTTGCAAAGCGAAAACATTCTTTATTTTGTAGAGGAGCATACGTACATGGTAGAAGAAATAAAGAATGACCAGCCGTCCCTGTGTTCTGTGTTATTATCAGTAACAGTGATTCTCCATCTCTACTGGCTGTTTGTACACGCGCTCCGGTTTGTTACCTTCATAGGCTTGTTAAACAAGTGGCTCGAGGATCTGACGAACTACGACGAAGAAAAGGGTAATTAACATGTCGCTAATAATGCCATTTTAAAATTAGACAATTACATTACTTATAAATATGCAATCTCCGTCGCAGTGACTTGCCTTAAGTCAGGATAAGGGCTCTGTCAGCAAGAACTTTTTTCAATTTTTCTGATAATATGAATTTTTCAATTTGGTATTCAAAAAGTAAATACCATTAGGTGCTAGATATGAACAGTGATGTGATTATATCACCATCACTTGATTTCCGCCGAGACAGTGGTTACACTTACAACGCTTTGCATTTCCACTGTTATGAATTTGATACATTTGTAGGGAGGCGAGACTTTAGGTCCTTGGCGTTCATATTACAGCCCTAGTGCCGCCTCCGTTGTCACTCTCGAAAAACTACATATTTTTTACTGTAACAGTTGAAAGACACGTTGACGTTTCATACATGCATACCCCCTGCTAAGACATGAAATTGTGAACTTTGTCATAGTGACCTTCACCTATTGGTTTGACTTACTTCACTTAAGCTATCTAAAGCCTTACTATTTCACATTATCAAATAATCTAAATCACGTTGTACTTATAAAGCCATACATTACTCTTCAGTTGGCTCGTTACTGGGTATATTCGCCTATATGACAATGGGTGCAGTGGGCACAGCTTTATTGTGTGGATTTGTTTATGATTGGCAAAGAAATAAATATGCAAGTAAGTACAAACTTCATCATAGTACGCGTCTCAGTAGGCTCTACTGCATGGCTATAGTCCGGTCATCATATTATTGTACGTGTTTACAAATTTTACCTATGTAAACTATAGAAAACGCATTCAAAATCTCAATGAGATAACTTTTTCAGACATGTGCCATAATATCGTGACTGGACTATAGCGAAAGGTTTCCGACACACTTCTGTAATCTATTGCAATCTGATTTGTCGTGAATTTGTCAATGTTTTAGAGAATGTAGGCAGATGTCTTTTTAAACATCCTTTATTTCGTTAAAGTGACATTTCAGAATTATTTTTACATAAATTTTACTTTTATTCTATCTGAAAGAGCATGTTTTCTTATGAAAATTCTGAAAATTTCGAGCCAAAATATTGAACCGTTTACGAGAAATATATATTTTTGAGCAAAAATTAAACAAATTGTTGTGGACAACAGTTCAGATTTATATAGAACTTGTCATTTCTATCTCAACTTTGAAGGCGTATTTTTCGCTTATAAATAACAACTTCAAAAAATGATAGCATTTCTACCCATAAGAATAAACACTCTTTCCATCAAGACATACTTTTAAAAAAGGAAATAAATGTGAAATGTCACTTTAAATTCTGAGAAACATGCCGTATACGACATGTCTATGGCCATGTAGTTTTACCCTCAGTGCTCTTTATTTTCTATTTTATAACTACCATAGAGTTGTGTTACATCAGTAATTCCATTATCATGCCCTTATTCGCAAATAGAGCCCAAAATTATTTTCTATACGTTGTATTTTTGGATTTGTTTCAGACACAGGTCGTATACGACAAGTTTATGGTCCGGTAGTTTTACCCATGATGTTGGTCATTTTCTACTCTATCACTACGACAGTTCTGTGTTATATCAAGAATTCCATAACCCCATACTTCGCCTTCGCAGTGTTTACATTCTTCCGATCTTCATTGTTTACGGTGGCTGTGGCCTTTGTTGGTGACGCGTGAGTATTTTTTAGGTGGTCCAACCCAAATGAGATTTACACGACGCCGGACTTTTTCGTGTGACTTCGTTAAACAATCGTTACGTTTCCGAACCTATTAGAACGGTCGACCGTCGAATATTTACGACGTCGCCCGAATAATTCTGACGTTGCGTGAATCCAATTATGGAATGGGCTACCTTTACTATAGTTCGGCCACGGAATTATGACACGTTAGATAAAAACAAAATAAACCTATGTAAACAAAACTCCAAACTACTGTAATCTTGCCAGTGATTACTCGAATTTTGTACATATCTCACACCTGCAAGATTCGAACCAACACATGCAAAATTATATTGAAAATTTATCAAACGTTTTCCATTGATTACATACATCAATTTGCAAACATAATATCGTGACTTGATTATAACATGTTCATGTATTCATGTAGGTAGGCCGATACCTTTGTTTTATCATCAGAAAACCAGCATCACGGAATTATCTTGTCTTGTAAGGAGTGGTGACGATATGGTTCTTAAGGCAGTCCACCCCTAATGAGATTCGTGTGACGTTTGAATTATTCGGGCGATGTCGAAAACATTTCCGGAACTTTCCATCGCCGAATGTTTACGACTGCGCCCGAATAGGTTCGGATACGTAACGACGACGCCAGAAAAATCCGATTTTTTATGAAACTCAAAATGGTTACATTACGGATATGTTACCTTAAATAATGACGTATTATGTTGAAAATTTTGACATGCGAAACAATAGCCTCGACGAATTGCATGTAAGCCTTACATCGTCCGTTTAATGTTCTTTAAAACGATTGACTACGGTGAACGAGCTTATCAGAAAGATCTTGGTAAAGGATTTTTTATGTCTTTCAATTTTCATTTAAAAGTTTGTATAACACTTCTCTATGTGCCAGACTCTTTGCGGTTCGAATGTAAAATCTCATATTGAGATATGCAACCCATCATTAGCACTAAAGGGCCAGAGACGAAATTTGAAAATAGCCAGTAACTACTAAACCGTGATACATTTCCATTCTAAATACAAACATAAGCATTTTTAACGGTTTAGATTTTTTAATTAATGCATACTTAGGAAATATTTGACAAAAATGTTCAAAATTACCTCCCTTGCATATGAATATAGAATAAAACAATATGTGCTAATTATTTTCTACTTGAAGCATAATCTTGAAATCTGGCACGGTGAATCAACTTATGTGAAGAGTATTTACAAGTGTGTGTAATTCGATGCATTTCGTATGGCTAAAAAGTGGTGTTTTTAATGATGGGTTGTATACCTTAAGTAACATGTAATTGCTAACCGTGTTGTACATCAAATATTTTCTGATATCTTTCCAGGTTTCCATTAGACTATTTCGGTGTATTATTCGGGTTTATCCAGTTCTCGGCTGGCTGTGCCGGGTTGATACAGTATCCCATATTTGAGTGGTATGACGCCTACGAGGGATCATACGAACATGTGAGTTGTTCTTATTCTTTTTTTTTTCTTTTTGTAAATATATTTATTGAATGCAGAAGCCTATTCTCAAATAAATGACAGAATGCTATTTTTTTGGAAATGTGATTAAACTGGTCTGCAGCTACAAAATAAATTTAAGTTCAGACAGGTAACATGAAATGTGAAATTCAAATGTTACTCTACCCTATATGTCTAGTGTCCAAGAAGCTTAATGTCTCTTGTTTATCTTTTTCGTTGTTCCGATATGTTTCAGGTGAATATCGTTTTATTAGCACTACAAGTATCTACCATTATCCACCCCGTGTTGTTATTTATCCGTGCTAGACGTGATCACACACCGACTGACCGCCGGGTCGGCAGGAGACAGACTCTAGTCGTGCCAGATCCTGACCTCGCCGGCGACCCCGAGTCTAGTAAACTGGACCCTACAGATCCCACGGGCGATTCCGAGTGTGATAAACTGGAACCAATAGACAGTTTAATAGAACCCTCGGACAAAATAGCAGCAGAATCATTGGACGATATAAAGAATTCTGCTGACAAAATATCGAATAAATCTGCCAACATAAGTGATTCGCATTGCGATATACCGGATGCATCATCCTGCTAAATTTGGTCAAATTTTGAAAAATTGGACTGTTTCAAATTTATCCCTTTCCCAAACGGCAAAAATTTGGGCTTTTCCTATATTCAAGTTGCTGAAACGACAAAATATATGTTGTTAACGATAAGATTTATGTATAATCTAGTGCAGAAAATATTGAGACAAAAGGAGAAACTGCTTGTTATCAGCAGTTTCTTCTTTTGTCTCAATGTTTTCTCAAACCTTTCCTATTAACTACGTCAAAACTCTGTTTTGTTTGGGAAAGGGTTAAAGATGCTGCAGAAGACGAAACGGTTGTGTTTTTTTATAAGCTCAGAATAAATATTTAGGTACAAAGAAAATGCCGATTATCAAAATTTTATTATTTTCTCACGGTGCTTTCCAAATATGCTTTTATTGTGGACGTAAAAATTAGGTTTTGCTTGGGAAAGAAGAATATACTAAACTTATTCTAGCTTGCAAACGAAAGACATACGAATATAACAGGATAAGTTATTTATTTGATTGTATTCCGCAAACGACAAGAATAGACTATTCCTATTTGAAAGCTGCTACAAACGAGAAAATATATTTTAATGAAGATATGTTTTGGTACAATTTAGCTCCAAAAAAACAGAGACACGCGAAAATGCTGGTTTCGGCATTTCTACTTTTGTCTTAATGTTTTCTAAACCCTTTGCGTCCGAGACAACTTCTTATTTAGAACAGTCTAAAAATTCAGTTTTTGAAAAAGTGTTAAAAGAAGATTACATTTTACAGTAGCCTTTTACTCTTGCATTTATTACATTTTCAACTTTTTTTACTATTTCTCATACATTCATTGCATTGGTTTTGACGACCCTACAGATTGCTTCATAAGAAAACCTCGAGAGAAATAAAAAAAAAAAGAGAAAAATGATAATCAATTTCCTTTCCTACTTTTTTCCCTCAGTGGATATTCATCCTATTAACTGTAGGTTCTTCTATTTAAGTCATATTTGTTTAACACATTACTACGCAATGACTCTTTTTTGACTCCACACAAAATAATGGCCATGCTTGTGACAAGCAATTTCTTCATTTCCCACAATGTTTTCTATACAAAAATACCTAAAAATTGAAAATTTCATTCACTTAAAATTGTCCTCTGCAGGATCTTTGAATTTGGACCACCCTTAAATTTTGTCGTTTGGTAATGGGTTAATCTTCTACGGCACCATTGAATTTGGATTACCCTAAAATTTGAAGTTTGGGAAAGGACTACTGCAAAATTCCGTTTGATGTCAATTGTAACCCTTTCCCAAAGATCAAGCACATGGATTGTAATAAATTGACAGTTGTTACAGACAACAAGATTTACGTAAATGAATTTGACATTTGTACATATCGTTGGAAGAAAAATGTTGATACAAAAAAAGAAATACTGGTCATCAGTATTTTCTGCTTCCTGTCTCAATTTCTTGCAAAGCGTTCTCCAATAGGGAAGTCAAAACTTAGCCTTGTTTAGGAGAGGTCAGTGCCATTTATCAAACTCATAGAAACAGCATATTTGTTTCACAAATACATGTACATTTTGATATAGTTCTAACAATTTCATTTCATTTCATTCTAAGGTTAAAGTTATAAATTTTGTTTACAAATCATTTACCTTTACATCTTACATATTTTGAAAAGCCTAAACGCATTTCCAAACGACATAATTTGAGTGTGTTGCAATTGAAAGGCTTCCATAAAGGACAAATTGGGTATTGATAAAGATTGGATATGTGTACAAAATATCCCAGAAAATATTGAGGCAAAGGAGACAAGGCTGATTATCAGCATTTTGTTCTTTTGCTTCAATGTTTTCCAAAAGCTATCATCTTAGGCACAACAAAACCAAGTCCTGTTTTGGAAAGGTTTAAATGTCTTAAGAACCCATTTTCCAGATCGAGCTCACACACACACATGTGTGTGTTTTGTTTCTAGCCATTCTTGCGTTTGTTTTAACCCTTTCCCAAACGACAAAATTTTAGTGTGATCCGTTTCAAAAACTGCCAAATATGACAAAACGGAAGTTATAAAAGAGAATTTGTGTAAAATGGGACATAGAAAATATTGAGACAAAAGGAGAAACTGCTGGTTATCAGCAGTTTCTTTTTTTGTCTCAATGTTTTCCCAAGTCATTTCTATAAGGGACGTCAAAACCAGGTCTTGTTTGGGAAAGGGTTAAACTGTGTTCTTTCATAAAATGTTAGAGTGTACATGAATGGATGATATTTTATTAAATACATGAACTTTGATATATTTCGTAATTGTCACATTTCGACCGTGATGAATTGCGTAGAAAAAATATTGAGAACATTTTTCTATATCATTGTACACAAAGAAAATTCCGCTCTTTAATCATTTTGAACGTCCATTGATGGTGCCAACATCTCGAAATAAACATCTGAAATTAAAAGAAAATATTTAAAGACAAACATACATATAGAGGGCGAAGGACTCATCGAAAGTGGTACTTCGCCCTTGCATGATGATTTTGTTGGTGCCTGGTTGATCTATATACATATTCCTGTATAAAATAAGCAAATAAAACAAAATATCATTATATTACTAACGAACATTTAAATAAAAACAAATATACAAAGAACCGTGTGCCACCATGTATCAATTTTGGGTATAAAACCTAGATCTTCATAATAGTACCTATAGTGTCCTCTTTCCAACTCTTTTCGCCACGAATTGTCATAATTAGATGACCTGTTCTTCCAGAGTGGTTTTTCTGTCACAACTCGTCTGCTTGTGTGTCTGTGTGATGATATTTACCTTACAACTACTTACTTACTTTGGTCGACCTCCCGGTATGTACCCTACTACAGTACTACAGAGGAAAACTCACTGAAGACCCGAAATTCCAGCATGCATTTGCTGTTTGCGTGTCTGTATGTAGATTATTGACCCTGCTACTAAATAGAATATCTCCATGATGATCTGCACATCCATGGTGTATTTACTATCACAGTGTTTGTTCGTCTGTATGTACTGTAGATATTGACCCTACTACTAAAGAGAGCAACTCCATGACAGTACACTAATACAGACGGTCATCGAGTGTTCCCCTCAACATCGGGTCTGTTTATATGCTGTACTCGTACACTGGCTTGTTTGTGAAGTCCAGATGCTCCCCGTCATGTGCTTACTTCTCGTGTATTCCAAAGTCGGTTGTTCCCCTCAACATAATTCACTGGTGATGAACTCGGCCAAAGCGAGGGACGTTTTTCTCTACAACAAGGTATAGATATTTTGTGTTTAAATATGAGTATAAAGATTTTACAATGAATTTGTTCTAAAAATAGACCGGGTTTAACGTTATGTATTGACAAACCGTCGGTGTTGTCAAAAAATCTCGTAACTACGGCTTTATCGAAGCCGTAGTTACGAGATTTTATAACAACACCGACGGAATTCATTGTTCGCGAAAAAAAACGTCCCTCGTTTTAGCCGAGTTCCCCAGTATAATTATGGTATCTCGAATGGTATAACTCGAATGGTATAAACGTAACAAAGATAAGTTATTTATCCATTCCATGGTCCCTTTAACATCCGCTAATGGTCTGTTATTGGTGTGGTGTAAACAATATATGGGTACTATATAGTATCTCCTCAACAAACGTACTCTATCTGTAGATTGTCTATTTATGATGCTGGGAGGCCGCCTTTTATAGCGACTTTGTGGTAGTATGGATATCGTTGGGTCATAAGCATCCTCATAACACGGGGTGTTCTCCCTAAATAGTACACATGTAGACTGAGAATAAAGCGGGATGCAAAAAGTGAAATGGAGATAAACAATTACATGAAAATATGGAAAAATTAATGACCAGTTTACACAAACATTCAAAAGTATACTGAACCCCAGAAATGACGCACCACTGACACATTCACTATAATTTTCTTATTATGTTATATTTTCAAACTGTAAAACCACAACCCAAACTGATATCAGTTTATTCGTTTCTGGTAAAAAAATTGTTTCGCTACCTTAAAGCAATCAAGCGTGACGAGTGCACAAACGTAACTACCCTCAAAAGTGAAAGTCACAAAATTAGTACTGCGTGTGACCACTTTGCAGAGCAATACAGTCTTTGCTTTGTCGACGCATGGAACTGATCACATTTTGGATTCTGGCATTTGGCATGGCTCTCCTCTCTCCCTGTATTACTTTGCACTTTAACATGTTTACCTGTTTTGTGCTGCAATCGGGACCTTTAGCGATCCCCTGCCCGGACAGTCCACCACTGTCCCAGTTTGTTGGAAACGTTCTTTAAGTCGATCAATAGTCTTGTGGTGAAATCCGATCATGTGTGCAATAGCCTGTGAGGTCATCACTGCATTCAGCATCCCGATAGCACGATTACGTTCGTCAGTGGCATTGTTTAAAGCACCAAACACTTCTGACCGATGAAATGTTCGGGTGTTTTCTTTCTTTCATGGACTGCATGTACCATATGAGCTTGTATGTGCACGATGTCAATAATGCGGTACGTGCAGAAAACCTGTTTACCAAGTTTGGACGGCTAGCGTCACGGATGAATGTGTGTTGTACTTGATTAAGAGTGTGTTGTGTGCATACCTAGTGTCCGGAGGATAATGAATAATACTGTGTTAATAAAATGAATGATTTTGTTGAAAAAATATAAAACAAGAACAAGTGGTGCGTTTTTTCTGAGGTTCAGTATATTTGTAATTTTGGTAGCCATTTTGAAAATATGTCATAAGAATAAGTGACAAAACGCCATTATTCTTCTTTGCGATCTTTTTAGCACACGAAAATACCGTAAAAAGTAATTTGAAATCATTTTTAAATGTAAACGTTTCCTATACTAGAGGAAAGAAGTAACGCAACAACTATTTCTTGTTATTTCTCTTATTTTTTTATGTTACCGAGTCAAAAATGTAACTGATTATTACAGGGTACTGTATCTTGATAGCAATCTTTGTGTTTACCTTTGAACCAATCTTACCTATGAGATAACGTCAAAATAGACGTTTACACGTTTCTCACGTGCAAACCTTTAAATATCCAAACTTTACACAGAACTCTTCTAATTTGTGTAGATGCACGTCGACTCTACAAAATGCAATGATTTTTGTTTTGATTAAATCCCTTATATCGTTTTGCAACATATTCAAAGACGTCGTCCGGTAGCAATCGTGATGTTTACGAATGGAACATCTCAACCGCAGTTGCTGCTGACTTTGGTGTACATCGGTTTACAAAATATTGCTTGAGATAACGTCTCAGAACTAACGGAACAACTGGTGGTCTCCCAAAAAGCGGTCGTCAACGTCTAACGTCATGACGTCAGGACCATAACGTGCGTTTATTTTACCTACGGAAACAAATTCTGTTATCGGGAAAAACTGTTAATGCTATTCATGAACAGTACAGCAATCCAATTTCAGCCAGGTATCGTTATAATCCGTTTGGATTGCGTGCAAGAACACATTTAACGTTGACGCCAAACCGCTCTCGTTTAAACGCATATTGATGGCACGTACAACCTGTGACATTGAAGAAATTTTGACACAAGAAAGTCAGAAGATTAAGTTTTACTATGCATTGAAAAAAGTATGCGTATTATGGTGATTTTGAGAAAAAACAAAAACAAAAAGTATGACCAAATTATTTTTGTTGCGTTTCTTTTTTCCTTTAGTATATATATTTTGTGTCCTTATTTTACACATAAAATGACAGAAAATATGTATGTTATTTCACAGGAGATATTGGGGGAGGGGGTGGAATTGTTGATTATTAGCAATTTCGTCTTTTCTCTCAGTATTTCTCAAAGATATATTTTTAGCACCATTGGTTAGCTCAGTGGTGGAATTTGAGGGTATTTCGCGTAGAGTGCCGAAGCCCTTAACCCTTTCCTAAACGGTGAAAAATTGAATTGTTCGAATTTGAAAGCTGATGCAGACGACAAATCGAAAATTAACGAAATTCGATGTCAAATGTATTCATTATATCATAGAAAATATTGAGACAAAAGGAGAAAAGTATGATTATATGTATTTTCTTCTTTTACCGCAATTTTTCCTAATAGGTTTTTCCTATAAAGTACGATAAAACCAGGTATTGTTTGTCCAAGTCCTTAAACTGCTTATTTATGATAAAGCCCCACAATTTATAGAGGTTTAAAAGTAAATATCGGCGTTTGTTTAGAGATCCTATTAACATAAAGTCAGTCCATCATTTTCTACTTAACCCTTCTCTAAACAGAACGTGGTTTTGCATCCATTGTTGTACAAGCTTGGAAAATATTGAGACAAAAAGAGAAAATGCTGATAACCAGCATTTTCTTCCTTTGTCTCAATATTTTCTGTGCCATAATTGTACACAAATAATATCTCTAAATAAATCAAATAACATCAACACCAATTTCGTTGTCTGTAGCAACATTCAAATCGAACTCGTCTCTATGTTAATCGCTTGGGAAAGGGTTAAATCCTTTTTTAAGGCCCATGTCAAAGAGCAGGGTTTGTTTGAATATAAATTATTCGTTGCTCTTGCTGAATCTTGTTTGACTTGAGACATCTTTTAGTTTGCAGAACTATTACCATAAAATAGTCCCCCCCCCCTTTAAGGAAAACGTGTTCGGATAAGTTTAAGATTTGGTGTCCATAACAGGAAAAATGAAAAGTTCTAACAATGAATGTAACAATATAGTTGAAAAAAGTTGACCCTTTTTATCACAAACAGGTCTTACTTATTCAATGAAAAATAATTCCCAATCGTTCAAACTGAAGCAACGATTCGATGATGCATTAAGTTAATATTTTCCAAAAGGAAATATTTCGATGTGCAAAACTGTTGTTGTTGTTGCTGCTGTGTATTTGATTCTTTTATTCCCTTTCTATCTATCTATTTTTATTTCATAAAACATCCTTATACACGCAAGGAAGGTATGGGGGAAAAGAAGAAAATCAATCCTCAACATTTCCTTTAAAGGGCGACGGTAACAGATGGTCTAATTGCAAAAAATGAATTTTTTTGAAAAAATATGCAAAACTTTTGTGTTGACCACCTCGGGATGGTTAATAATATGCGATTCAGACAGAGAATGAGCCGAAATTACAAGACAGATAGCTGAATTTAGGGAGAATCCAAGCCTAAATTCAACCCCATCACTGATGGGGTTAGAATTATTTTTAAATTGTTGCGCATGCGCATACAGCGCGGACCATGATTCAAACGAGATTCATACTTAAATTTCAATATGACGTCATCATGTATGTTGTGACGTCATTTAAGAAAGTCGCATGTCCTACTGTTTTGACCTACTTTCGACATCGCTTCATGAATTTGGTATCAAATTGCGAAAAAATGAGTCGTTGCTTCAATAGTTTCTCGTAATCATTTAATCAGGTCATATAAAGCTTAAAAAGTGTACATTTCGTTTGTATTTGACAATTTTTGGGTCCAAATCTGGGAAATAGTAGCTCTAAGTGTCATATGGCATCCTTCATAATTATGAAAAGAATATTTTAGACCTGTCCCAAATTACACGAAGACAAGCTTGATTGTGTTATAATTTAGAATGAGACGAGATTAAGAATCGTTGATGAATACCAACAGACTAACCGGGAATGGCAGAGAATCGCGTGACACAATTTCAGAAAATCTTCGATAATTTTGTTAATACGTGACCGATTTGATTTTGGGTTAAAGTAGAGATGTAACAAGTTATTGAAGAACAAACAAAAATGGTGTTTGGTCGTCAATAACTTTTTCATGACGTGTTGATTGAAACAACATTCCCTTCTAGAAAAGTGTTGGTGTTTTTTTTTTTTTGCTACTCTGTTTCAAACCATATTTTAATCGATGGCTTATTAACAAAAATTATTAAAGATTTTCTGAAACTGTTGTTTCCGTGCAACGTTATTCCCCGCTATGAATAGATTGTGCCTAGAAAATACACACTTAGACAGACATATCGCTGCTCTTCTTCGAAAACATCGTATCTGCAGCTTGTTTTAACCTGCAGATACGAGCTTTTCGTAGAAAAGCGACGTTATACAAAACAAATACAGACAGACAGAAAATGAATTAAAAATATAAAATAAGGTAGGCAAAATAAAATTTTCATTTTCCAGACGGCAAAATTATAAACTAGTCCAAATGAAAAGCCTTTGCAAGTGACACTTTGAAAATTTTGTAATTTCTTGGACATTGTGGGTTGAAAACATTGCAGTAAATGAAGAAATTATCATCGTTTTCTATAGAATCGCAGAAAAGCTTCGGTATGTGGGAATGGGTTAATCAATCCTATCAATGATAATGCGAGTATATAATATGTTGAAACAATATGCTGGAACGCCGCCTATCTAAAGAGACGGACATACAGACAGACAAACAGAGTTGAAAGCGAAATCAAAAACACACAAGAACGAGTATAATTAGAAAATAAAAATTATGAATGATAATTAAAATACCCCAAACCTGCAATCCAATCCACCCTGAATACAATCTCTCTATATTCTTCCTGCAATACGTCCATCCGTATAGGCCTACATGTTGAAACAATGGACCAGGTCGCCGACCCTCTCCACATTTTATGATCCATTAATGGGTGTGTTCATGAATTCGATTGTACTTCACTCTTTCCCAAACGGCAAATCTTCAAAATTTCCAGTTTAAGGGCTGCTGCAGGCGACAAATTGACCTTGTTTAAAATAATATTTGTATACAATATAGTATGGAAAATATTGAGACAAAAGGAGAAACTGCTGGTTATCAGCAGTTTCTTCTTTTGTCTCGATGTTTTCCCAAACCATTTCTATAAGGGACGGCAAAACCAGGTCTTCTTTGGGAAAGGGATCATTTAGCGACAGTTCGGATAATGTGAAAACTTACAGCGTATCTCGAGTAAATCGCTGCTTTCAACAAAAAACTCGTAACTGCATCTTTCAACAAGCTGTAGTTACGCAGATTTTTGAAAAAGCGACTAAGTTATAGACAGCTCTTTACATCAGTTTTCAAAATATATACTCCTCACAAAAAGTTAAGCAACAAAGATGCTTTTCTTTCTCAAATGTGTTTTATCACATCTAATGATCTATGTTTTATACAATACAAAGTTGGGGTCTTATTACACAAATTACGTTAAATGATTGGGAAAATCATCAACCAATAACAAAGTTACAGATCCTCGAAAACCGTCCCGACGAAACAATGGTGCAAAACGTCACTCGCCAGCACTTCAGAATTTGTAAAAAAGTTGTTTTCCGGCCGCTTCAGGCCATGAACGAGCATCAAGTACCTGGTATGACCCCTACGATGTTCAACACAAGCCCGAACACCCCTTGACATCAAGCAGATTTGTCTGTCTAATGTCCGTTGTGGATTGATCCTCTATTTTGTCTGCAATACCTGTTGCAGTTCATCCAGAGTCTGTGGGCGAACATGCTGACCATAGACACGCCTCTAAAGAATGTCCTATGTATGTTCTATCGAATTAAGGTCTAGAGACGTAGCAGGCCAGTCTATATGTCTGATGTTGTTGGTCCACAGAACTTCAGTCACAATTCCAGAACGATAGGGACGGGCATTACCACCCATTAACAAAACAGTTGGATCTGTTTACTGTGCCAGAAGGATGATAACAGGCGTGATGATCTCGTAAATGCACCTTACACCAGTAATTGAACCTCATCTGATGACAACCAGCTCTGTTCTCTGGCAAACACTGATACCTCTCCAGACCATCAAACTCCCACGTCATATTGGTCGTGTACAGCGATGGTACAGTCGGCAAACCGTTCATTATCGTTTCTCCACACACGTGTCATGCCATCATTAGAACCAAGGCAGAATCTTGACGAGTCAGTTAAAAGTTTGTGACGCCAACGAGTGAACCTCAGTTTTGATGTCGATGTTCCAATATTAATCTTTGCCGTCGATGTTTTGGGGGAAGCTGGATCCGTTGAAGTGGTATCCTGGACCTTAGAAATTCTGTGTGAAACATGTTCCTCACGGTTTGGATGGAAAGTCTGTTTCCTGACACCATCTGAAGGTCATTTTTCAGCGATCTGGCCGTTGTAAACCAGTTCCTACGGACTAAGGTTGCAACATAACGGTCTTCACAAGGTGTTGTTACTCTTAGACGACCTGAACGTGGTCTCTCTGACATCTGTCCAGTTTGATTGTATCGGGTTATTGCTCTTCAGTCAATACTGCGATGAAATTTAAAGTGAATGGCAGCAGCAGACTTGGTTGCCCCACCCTGTAGCATTCCAACAATTTGAGCCACTTCAATTGGAGTCAAGTGACGTATTGGCATGATTCAAATGTTGATGACATCAAAGTTGTCAATCGACGCGTTTTAAGCACATACGGAGCTAATGCCATGTTTGAAATCCATATATGCGACACATTTTGCATGCATGTTTTGGTGGTGAGTGTGTTCTAATCACGTGATAGCTGTTTTTGGAGACGATAACATTCAGTATTCCTTTAAGTGTATTTAAGCATAGATATGGCTGTCCGAATAACAAATCTGTGCAAAAATTCCCGCGTGTATAAAAAGAATATTGAGAGAATTACTTTTGTTGCTTAACTTTTTGTGAGGAGTATATATTAAAAAAATTGAAAAAAGAAGAATATGCTGAAAACCAAGATTGTTTCGCATTTTCCTTTAACGCTTTTCATGTCATTTTATGCAAATTCCATACAACGAGTAACGCATATTTTGGCGTTTGCAACTTCTATGAATTAATATTGTATTATTTGGGAAAGGGTCAGTGTGTGCTCATGAATTCGACCGTATTTGTAATGCAGTAACATTTTAGACTTTATGCAAACTTACAGCGTATAGTCCGATCACGAAGTCAGGGTATATGTTTACAAAGTTTACTAATGTATACAACACGCTACGAACCTTTAACCCGTTCCCAAACGACAAAATTTGGGTTAATGAAATTTTAGAGCTGCTGAAGACGACACAATTTAGATAAATTCATATTGGATTAATGTAAAAACAAAGCACAGAAAACATTGAGGCAAAAGGAGAAACTGCTGGTTATCTGCAGTTTCTACTTTTGTTTCAATGTTTTCTCAAACCTTTTCTAATTGGGACGTTAAAATCAGGTCTTATTTGGGTAGGGGTTAAACTACAGTAGTTTTGCAAGATTCGAATCAACGCATATAATATTGTATTTAAAAATTACGAACGCAATTTCCAATTTTTACATATTTGGTGAGAATTGTAAACACGTGCCGTAATATCATCACTGGACTATACCTACCCTATGTATAGACGGCGAGATTTGACCCGGCAGAGCAGACCAAGCGGAAAGGTCAACAGACTTATCGTCCAGGGGTGATAGGTATTTCGGAAGTCTCGTGAGTTGACGAACACTTCCCGCCCTTCGCTATTTACAGCTAAAATCATATTGTTCAACGACCTAACAGTATTTTCACGTGCATACATTTGTCGCGTCATCTTAAAATGGTTTATGGTACATAGTCTAGGAGCCAGCTTTTACAAAGGGGGTTAAATTAAAAGTTCTTGCAACCGGTGGCCTATAAAAATTGGAGTGGTATTTTTCAATACGTTAGGGTCCCACGCTTTGGTTTAGGGTGGATGACATGCTTAAAAGTGGTAGGATTTTTTCAAAATCAAGGTCAAAGGTCATTCGGTGCACTTTTCATACATACCTCCTAAAATACCCCATAACTTACTCATTTATTGAGCAAAAACAATTATTTTGGTATCAAAATAAAGCTGATAAATTGCACTTTGACTTACATGAATGATAAACAGCTTTTTGATTTTGTATTTTTGTGAATATTGATAAATATAGCAAAAATTGGGTAAAAATCACAAAAATAAGTTTTGTCTACAAGTGAAAAAAAAGTTTTTAAAATACAAAAGGTATGTTTGTGTGGTTGAAGTCATACTTAAAAATTGCACAGAAACCTGTTCTTGAGTTATATGTATTTTTTCACAGAATTAGTCTTTAGCTTAGGCTTGTAGTCATAGCTAAAAGTGGGTGGGGTAAATTTTCCCAAAAATTACAAAATATGCAAACATTGATGTAACAAAAAATCTTACACCTAAATGTGATGTTTTAGTAGAAATTATGCTTTTGAAATCATATTTGCAGTGATTTATAAAGCTTTTAATGCATATTTCTTGAAATTAATAAGAATTCTAAGAGCCAAAACAACAATTCAATAAAACAGCATGTCAGATGGATACAGATTATATCAACACCATAATGTCAAAGCAATGACTCTTAAAACGAATATCTATCAAGTATCTATGTACTAGAAATCGGCAGCTGAAAATATTCCCCAGACCCATGCCAGATTTTTTAGGAATTAGAACAACATGGGACGGTCAGAGTTTGCATTGTTAGGTAGTGCATTGCTTTTATAGAGCCAAAGGGAAAGGAATTTAGCGCTGGAACCAAATAGCTAATACACAAAATTTTGCGGTTCTATCATGTAATTTTACATATGATGAATAACACACCACTTGAAACACAGTTTACAGTTTAAGCGAATAAAACAATATCTCTGGTATTACATACTTATTAGTGATACAGATACATCATTTTTTTCATAATCATCTTTGTGTTTTGTCAAAAATGGCCAACTACATGTAAATTCAAGTTGGCCCCCATAACTGTGTATATGTCGAAAATTTAATATAGATAAAAATAAGACCACAAATTAGTCATTTCGATGCCCCCCTGTCGATAGATCGATGGCATAATGTCTTACCGTTGTCGGTCTGTCTGTCCGTCCGTCCAGCTCGCCATCTGTCCGCCTGTCCGTAAGATTGAAACTTAACATGAAAACTTAACATTGGCCTTTTCTCCAAAAATATTCCACATGCAAAGCTCAAATTTGGTATGAAATCTTCTTTCAATGATATTTATCTGTTCCATGCAATATGAACTTCCTCAAGGTTATCCATGAACCCTTATCATCCCCTAACATGAAATCTTAAAATAAAAACTAATTAACGTAAAAACTTAACATTGGCCTTTTCTCCAAAAGTATTTCACATACAAAGCTCAAATTTGGTACATGTATGTAACCTTCTTTTAATAGTATCTATCTGTTCCATGCAATATGACCTTCCTCAAGCTCATCCATTAAACATTATCAACAATTTACTTAATTTAAGCTTAACATGAAAACTTATCATTGGCCTTTTCACAGGCATTCGTGCTTCACAAACACATCTTGTTTCAAGATTGGGCTGAATTATATATGAATTCTTAGAGATAGCCAGTGATGTGCATTTTAGAAAGTAAGACCAATATAAAGAGTTTAATTTGTCAAATGATGACCGAAATGTCTTCTGTATGATAGTTACGTAAAGCAGAAGTCGTGCATAAACTCATTGTTTTGTTCATTTTATGTATCTTGTATACTTTACTAAATATAATGTTCTTATATTCAACACTATCCTAATCATCACCATCATCATCAACAGCAACAACAAAACAACAAGACACATGAAGCAATAACCAGACTTTTAATATCCATAGCTACCATATAAACACTTCAATACACTAAACTCAGGCCATATACTAATCATTATCACTGTCTAATCCACCAAGATACGTCTATTTATATACAGTTCTGACTCACAAACACATGCATCAGTGCATAAAAGATCTTCTCTTTGACACTTACACCTTCGCGTGTGGCAGTCAGTTTAACACGAGCATTTTGTGATGTCAATCAAAGCTAGAGGTGCAGGATCTTTACGCATTCTTATAGGAACTAAATTGTTGTTGGCATTAACATTGGCATTTTCTCCAAAAGTATTCAACATTAAAAGCTCATTTGGTTTGTATGAGGGCTGTTAATAAAGTATCCGGAATTATGTAATAACTTTTTCATGTACTTACTGTTAGGATATTTTCAAAACTTAAAATTTAGGAAATTATGCTTTTGATCCAGCAACAAAATCTAAGGTTTTTTTGCATTAAGGTGCATTCTGCAGTTGTTATGGCAACGTAGGGTCATATTGAGCGGCGCAACTTAGGTCTGAGATGGATACGTCAGGAACGTCTGTCTTACACATCTGATATTTACATCTTTTTTTATATATTTGCCACTGCACGATATCCACATTTCCCACATATGAATTTATTCCTCAAAGAAGCGTCTGAACTGTAGTTGGGAAATTCTAAAGATAGTTTCTGGGAAACAATTGGCAAGTCATTGACGATTTCGCTGACGTCCAGATCTATTGAGGTCAGAAGCATCTTGGGTAAAATCATTTATAAATGCATTATACCACTCATAAATGCTTGTTTTTTTTCTCATGGAAGTATTGCTGTACGTGTTCATAATAATAAAGATCGTCTCTGATTTTAATTTTCCAATTTACACTCAAATCATTATTGAATACCATTGCCCTACCGCCATATTTGCTATATAAGCTAAGCGATGTATTCACCTACGGTTGTTTACGGAAATTGACTCCAAATGTCAGCTGACGATGTTACGTTTGCCGATAAAAATGTCCGTTCAAAGGTAACAAGCATTTCTGACAACTGTTGAAGTGATAAATACAAAATATGGTCGCTTTAAAAGCGATTGATAAGTCATATTTTTGCAAATCATCCAAAGTTTTCCCGCTCAGCTTGACCCTATGTTTCCATAGCAACTGTCGAATGTGCCCTTATCCAAACAGCAGCGTTTTTGTTGCAGGATCAAATGTATAATTCTTCAATGCATATTATGTGTTTAAAATTTCATCTTGGTTGGTTTAAAAGTCAAAAAGTCATGCTAAGTACTGCAAACGACAAAATGGGTGATTTAAAAGATTTGATTTGTGTACAATATAGCCTAGAAAACATTGAGACAAAAGAAAATGCTGATAATCAGAATTTTCTCCTTTTGCATTATATTTGCCCAAGCCTTTCTCCTAGGGACGTCAAAACGAGGTCTTGTGTGGGGAAAGGTTAATGATTTCTTTGATATAGATTACATAGATACTTACAAATGATAGATGCACAATTAATTACAACAAAAGTTATTACCAGGAATAGTTTTAGCCATGTAATAAGTAAAACATTGTCCAGATTTTTGTCAGGTATATTTTTGTGCGGTTAGAGCTATAACAACCATAGGTCCGAAGATTTCCACTATTTTTATACCAAAATTTTCTCTGTGTCTACTCAAATATGTATTAGTCGTGAATCAATAAACAAAGTTATGTTATCATGATGGTATTATGAAGAATGGATCAACAACTGTGGTATCTTTATTTTCTACTATTTACTTGTAACATAATGTCACAAGCAATGAATTATTTGCATAATAAAAGATATAGGGACTATTGGGTTCAATTTCTTGCACAGTTAAAGCTTATTGGGTCACAAAATTGATTAAAAGACCAGATACTCTGTTGTCCCTTTTGAAGACATGTACATAAACGGATATACTGTACTAACATGTTCATGGTTACTTTTGAAGACCTTCATAACCACACATCATAACAACCAGATTCCAGACTGACGATAGTGATATGTATTCACAGTATGCAATATTCTGTTCCTAATTACATTTTATGTATACATGTTCGAATGTTCGCTACCAGGTGTAAGCATTGTAATGACGGCAGTTTCGTAATTATCTTTAAAGAGACCCATGCTAGGTTGTCGGGCATACAAACATATATGAAGTATGTTCTCGAAATATTGTATGGAATGGTCGACCTGGATAGCTAAATCATTTCTGCACAAGGAAATTTCAAATAAAGTTCATTTAGTTCTTCTAAATTAAGCCTGTTCTTCTAAATAAATTGTAAATAATTGACTTACCCGCACTTTATATTTATAGTAATATTTATGTGTCACTGAACCTAGATAGTGAAAAATTTAGTTCCAGCGCTAAAATTGCTTTCCTTTTGGATCTATAAAAGCAATGCACTTCACAACAAAAAAAATTCTGGCTGTACCAATGTCGTTCTGATTCCTGAAAATTTGGCATGGGTCTAATGTCATATGCCCGTAAGATAGAAAGAGGAATATGTTCATCTGTCGATTATGCTAATTTGAGTCTTGCTTTATATATAAAAAAATGTTGATGTTTGATAAATATTCGTTTTAAGAGTCATTGCTTTGACATTATGGTGTTGATATAATCTGTAACCATCTCACATGCTGTTTTATTGAATTGTTAT
The DNA here is from genome assembly GCA_963680895.1 of Fragum sueziense. Taxonomy (NCBI): domain Eukaryota; kingdom Metazoa; phylum Mollusca; class Bivalvia; order Cardiida; family Cardiidae; genus Fragum; species Fragum sueziense. The sequence continues at coordinate 79,135 of OY804600.1, read as the reverse complement.
TTTGGCTCTTAAAATTCTAATTAATTTCAAATCACTGCAAATATGATTTCAAAAGCATAATTTATACTAAACATCACATTTAGGTGTAAGATTTTTTGTTACATCGATGTTTGCATATTTTCGTAATTTTTGGGAAAATTTACCCCACCCACTTTTAGCTATGACTACAAGCCTAAGCTAAAGACTAATTCTGTGAAGAAATACATATAACTCAAGAACAGGTTTCTGTGCAATTTTTAAGTATGACTTCAACCACACAAACATACCTTTTGTATTTTAAAAACTTTTTTTTCACTTGTAGACAAAACTTATTTTTGTGATTTTTACCCAATTTTTGCTATATTTATCAATATTCACAAAAATACAAAATCAAAAAGCTGTTTATCATTCATGTAAGTCAAAGTGCAATTTATCAGCTTTATCTTGATACCAAAATAATTGTTTTAGCTTAATAAATGAGTAAGTTATGGGGTATTTTAGGAGGTACGTATGAAAAGTGTACCGAATGACCTTTGACCTTGATTTTAAAAAAATCCTACCACTTTTAAGCATGTCATCCACCCTTAACCAAAGCGTGGGACCCTAACGTATTGAAAAATACCACTCCAATTTTTATAGGACACCGGTTGCAAGAAAAGTTCCATACCAGGACCTGGCTCATAGACTAACACTGAATATGCAAAAATACCGATCCTGGTCAGCCTGTGCCGTCTGAACGGAGTGACCAGATTTTGAACTATATTTAACTACATTTTTGAACTACATTTTTCGGAGTTTATGCCTATTTTAATGATTAGCTTTACTGAAAATATCGATTCAAATGGACCATGGGAGCTTGACATTTTTTTCATTTGACCAGCTTAGATAAAAACTTATTTTCACATGGCGACACAATATTGAATAACTGAGTGCACGCCTTTACGTAAATTAACGACGGACCATTGCCATCTAAACTTGAAAATAAACTTTTCCACTTTTGTGTAAAGTCAAGGTCACTCTGTCAGGGCAATTATTTTCGTCTTTATTGTTGGCGCAAAATCGTATGGCACATGTTTACATTTTGTTCAAATGAAAACAAAACATTGCTGTATTGAACATGACTAAATTCTCTATAAGTAGTGACGTAAATATGTTAAACATTTAGGCAGAGTGATAGAATTCATTACGTTTTAACCCACAATGTTTTGTTTACATTAAACAAAAAGTAAACATGTGTCATACGATCTTGCGCCAACAATTAATACCATTGAACCTTTCCCAAACAAGCGTACGTATTCATAATGTTGTGAAAACATTGAATGAAAGGAATGAAATGCTCAAAGCGGCGCTTTTATCCTTTCTACCTTTGTTTTAAGCAATTATAGACAGTGCACGTATTTCATGAACTTATTTTGTCATAGGCAATTCTTTACAGTTTGAATCAGTTTAAAACTTTGTTATTTGAGAAATGATCAACATGTGGTCAACATGTGGTTGTATTCAACTTTCCCAAACAGAAAATACAGTTCCAAATTGAAAGCTGTCACGGAAAACAAAATCAATGTTGATTGATTGCATTCAGTATACATGTAGCACAAAGAACGAGGCAAAAGGAGAATGTATATGCTAATTAAATACACTTAATTCTTTTGGCCCAATGATTTATAAAGCATTTTCTTTTTAAATCGCCTAATTGTTTTTTTTTTTTTTTTTTTTTTGTTTGAGAAAGGGTAAATTTAGCGACGAATAGGACTAAAGGTTGTTCACCCCAAGCGATTCATGCTACGTCAGTATTTTTCGTGCGACGTCGTTAATATTCGTTACTTATCCGGACATATTCGGGCGACGTCGTAATTTTTCTGCCGTGAAACAAATAGTAACGACGTCGCTCGAGTAATTCGGGCTTCGCGGTCATTTTCAAAGGGTTGGATAACCTTAATGAAAACGCGCGTTTTACCCTGGGTAAATAAGGAGTATTTCAAAAGTACTTTAAAAAAAATGGAAAATTCTTAAGACTTGACCGAATTCACCTAATTTAGTTTAAGGTAAGATTGGACTCGGGGGTTACTTTTTATCCCCTCCAATGAATTCTTTCTATTTGTACATATGATGTAAAGTAACATTTCCTGAGAAACATATACTGAGTCAAAAAAGAAAGTGTGCATACTTCTACTTTATATATCTACGTAACCGCTGCAATTAACTTTACCAAACTTCTACGGGGAGTTAACTTATCAACTTTCTCATGTCTAATGACATGGGAAGCAACTTTGAAGGATTAAATTGTCTGGCAAACCAGCAAACGCTGTAAACACCTTTCTGCACGTGGTTATCAAAACAAAAGTTTCATAATAAACTTTATTGTCTTAAATCTTTATTCAAAGTGTATCAAAGCTAAATCAAACATAAAGTTTCAATATGCTGTATAGCCAAAGACGCTACTTCTTAGTAAACACGACCAATTTCACACGTTAGTTTTACTAGTGTCTTGTACCGGCGTAAAATACGTCGTTGTCGTTTAAATGTCATCATTATGAAATTAGGCGATTGCAATCATGTTTCCAAAAGGAAAGGATTCACTTTTAATAGGCTTCAGTCTGATAAACCGAATGCAGCAATGACTAGGCCAGATCGTTACATGACGTTGACGCCCTTACGTAGACGTTTCAAAAGTTCACCACCTATTGTGATTCAGTACAGCAAGCATTTGTTGGCAACATTGGAAATCGGCGAATGCAGATAGACGGCTCATAAGAGCTATGAGACGATATGCTTTTCACATTACCATTATGCCGAAATCTTACGTTACGCCTGCAGTAGGCACATCGTCATAGGCACGGGAGGCGTGAAAATTAGTCCTGAGTGTGGTGTAGGCCCGAACATCTTTTCCGCCTGAGTTTCGCTAAATTTAGGATCCAGTTAAAGAAGTTTCAGGACGTGGAATAGGGCCTATGTCATGCAATATGAACGCAATGAAATTCCAAACCATACCATGAAACGTTATGTTCGATCAATGAGATCACACATGTTTGCCGTCATTCATTGAAGACATGCCACAATAAAAATTGAAGCAGAAATCCGAAGAAAATTGCATTATTTAATCTTTTCACCATCGTCAGCAAGTTCTGTGAATTTTGAAATTGACCCCTGTCTCAAATTTCTTAAGAAAACCCAAGAAATATTCCATTTCACACAATTGAAAAAGAAACCCACTTATAGGCAATTGAATTATCTTTAATTTGATACCAATATTATAATATCATGATTCAACATTACGATAGAAATTCCAGTTATTCTCTGTGCACACTTTCTTTTTCGACTCAGCATATAAAAAAAATCAGGGTAAGTTTCCTGACTCGTTTTTGTGTCAGAGTTATCTGCCCTTGACTAGTAATGACCATTTTCGCAAAATTACCCTTATGTTTTAAAGTCATATATCGAGTGATTTTGAATAGATACTTTCAAATGTTATATCAATTTAGAGACTTAACATACACTTACCACATAAAGTAACGCAACATTTTCAAATTTCAATAATTTTGTTTTAAACAAACCAGGATCAAAAAAGGTACTTTCTTTAGTTTGCAAGGAAGGATTATGATAGAAATTTAAAATGAAATATTTAAATTTCCAACGAACATGCCAAAATTACGTCCTTTTATTATTTTACGGTAAACACGTCCTAACGTCTTGCGTGTTAAGAAACAATCCTAAATGATAATTTTACTGATAGTGTGTCGTCAGTTACATAGTAAAAACACAAAAGATTGTCACTGTGCGCTCTAAGCGTCATGTCATAACTTCTGGAAAACAGCCGTCGACATATCACTTGAATTTGAGTTCTGAAATATTCAATTGGCAGGGACTAAAAAGCTTGGCGTCAACATTTTCTTCAATTTCATGGCTGTTGTACCATTTTATAGCAAACGCCAAAGTGAAGAATCGATCCAGATCATCGACTGGGTCAGTTACAGTTAGTCGGTAGGGTATTAGCCAAAGAGCTCTGAACATTGGAACAAATTCCTAATCGCAGGAGATTCCCCATAAATGAACATTGGCAGACATGGATAAAGCATCGCACAAGAAAGATTCAACCAGAAGCAAACCGTTTTATATCTGTTATTGACTAAATTTTTGGATAATGTTCGCCATTTAATACAACTTATCCATCCAAAGACGGTCTGATCCAGCTTAAGAGCTGCAGGTCTGTGCTTCGGATGTTTGCATAAAGTCATGGAATTCGCCCTTACGCCCAGGCAGGCGGGCGGGGACAAACAAATGGAATGCCAAAGGCGATACTCGTAAGTACGTTGACAATGTGTTGCGCGCTGTTGTCCCTGATATTATGTAGGAAGAGTCAATGGCATGTTGCAAAAGGATTGCGCTCCTCCATAGACTGCTGCTTTCACACGACGGTTGTGCAGCAAAACAAGGTTACTGCCCTTATTCGAGAACACGTCTGCTATCGAACACTTTTGGGATTGTCTGAAAAGGTGCGTTAGTGGTGGTCTTAATCCTCCAACAAACTGTTTTGCGAACGAACAATCCTTCAGGATGAGTGAACTAAGTTTCTTTAACATCAAACCGCTCCAAAAATGGTGTCGATGTGACGAACATGTCAGTTGTTTATGAATACAAGGGGTGATTATAACCATGAAAATGTTTGTGACTTTTGAATTTACACCGGGTGTCTTTGGGTTGAAATTTCTGTCTGTAAATGTCTAAACATACTTATGATGTTTTGTTTACTGTTTGATGAAATGTTACATATGATGTCAAAACAAAAATATCCTTAAATTTACTAACACGTTTTCAGATATTTGATACTGAATGAGTGTTGCGTTACTTTATGTGGTAAGTGTATGCACAAATGTGCTGAAATGATTGAAAGAAATATTTCAAAACCATTTTCTGGAAAAATTTATTGGAAAATTTGAAAAATCACATTTTGGGGGGAAATTTTGCATTTTTTCTAATTCGCAAAAAAACTTGCCCAATGAATATTTTTGGGGTTTTTTTTTGTAATTTGAAGATAATACCAAGAGCTATTTTTACACAAAAAATAAGCACACCTTTCCACGCAAATAAAAAAGCTACTTGACTATATCTTACCCCTACCAACCCTGTTTTAGCTTAATTATGACAAAAATATCTTTATGTTAGAAAAATCTAAAAATTTCTGGCGTATGTTTACATTTAGAACAATAAAAAACTTCATTCGGCATTCACAATCACAAAAAAGGGGAGTGTTTCGCTTTAAAAATTTGATGAAAGTTGTAGCTCTAACATTTGGTGCCGCAGAATAAACACAAAATTTGTAAGTCACATGGCCGCTCCCCAAACTTACCTTAAATCGGAATAAAAAAAGTTTAAACTAATATCGTGACTGGGGTATTGTCGACCTTAAGTAATTTAAGTTCAGTAGTTGATCACAGAACTATTGTACAAAGAGGATATGTGGTGATTAAGGTAGAGATTGTAACAAATGGAAGCAGTGATGCACCGGAAGCTTCAACGGCGTCATGATCGTTGACGTCAACGACCGTTCGGATATCCTCGGATAATATCGATCAAAGATCGAATCATCGACTCGGATGTGTGTGTATGAAGAAATGTTAAATCAAAGCGCTGAAAGCGCTTAAGGCCTTGAAGAATTTGAACACATGCAGATTATTGGTATGAGAAAGTTCAAATATTCTTTAACTTCAGCAATAATCAAAGCGCTGAAAGTGCTGAAGGCCTGGAAAGTGTACGAAATATAACAAGAGTAATATTTTAATCTTTAATTTTTTTTTTTTTATTTTTTATTTTTTTTTTTTTTTGAAGAAGTTTCGAACAAATTTGAACACATGCAGATTTTTGGTATAAAACAAAAGTAAAATGAACAGAAATCATCTGTATGGTATGAAACAAAAGTAAAATGAACAGAAATCATCTGTACTGGATGGCCACTAGTATCATGGGGGTCAAATTATCAATGATCAGGTAAGAAGAATTTCGATTGCATATTTATCCATTTTATTTATTGCATGATCAATTCCTGTCCAAATTGTGTTAACAATAAATCTGCGACCAAAAGCGGTATTAAGGAGAGCTTGGACAGCGCCCACGTGACTTTTCATTTGGAACAACACGGACATTTCTGTCGAACCATAGCAAATGTTTATTATACGGCTACGTAGACTGGATTTGGTAACTAGGCCAGGTATACCAGTCGATGGAAATAACCGGAAATAAAAACAAAATAATGGCGGACAATTTATCGACTGAAAAGTGTTGAAAGTCGATTGTTCTTTATTCTCTGCCTTCGGTTGAAAGATGCGAACTTCATAACGCATTTAAATCTTCGATTAAATGGAGCATTATCGCTTGCCGTTGTTGACGAGTCATCAAATATCCAGACTACGACGAGGCGGGCCTAAAACGAGACAGTTTCGACGGAGCAAAGCTGTGACAGTGAAGTCTTCGAGTTCAACTTCCACTTCCACCAGCTTCCACTACGTAAATACCGTCACCACGGGACTAATAGACGAGAAAATATTTTCAAGTCATTGACATTTAAACCATAGATCACCAAGAATACAGCTGATTACGGATTTTTCGATAGGAAACGATAGTGAATTTGTGCCGTGTTTTTTCTTAAAAAAGAAAGTCTACCAAACACAAATTGAAACAAGGGTGAAGACCCGTTTTATTATTATTTTATTTTTTCCACTAACCCTTTCCAGATCGACGAAATTTTAGGGTGGTCAAATTCAAAAGCTGATAGAAGACAGCAAAATGAAATTAATTATGATTAAATTTATGTATGATATAGCATAGAAAACACCGAGTCAAAAGGAGAAACTACTGGTGATCATTTAGTTTCTTCTTATGCCTCAATGGTTTCCCAAACCTATTCAGTTAGGGACGTCAAAACCATGTCTTGTTCGGGAAAGGATTAAAGAGCTACAAATAAGAGTTGATTAAGGCATTCTAAATATTTATTGCGATCCCAAACCATATGTTGTGGGTACTGATTTAACCCTCTCCCAAAACAAGACCTGGTTTTGACGTCCCCAATGGTAAAAGCTTTGGAAGAAATTGTTGATAATCAGCAATTTTTCCTTTTGCCTCAATCTTTTCTATACCATATTACACACAGATCCTGTCTTTATCAACACCAATTTTGTCATCTGCATCAGCTTTCAAATTAGGATGCCCTAAAAGTTTGCCGTTTGGGAAAAGGTTAACCCTTTCCCAAACAAGACCTGGTTTTGACGTGCCTAAAAGAAAAGGCTTGGGAAAACATTGAGACAAAAGAAGAAACTGAAGATAACCAGCAGTTTCTCCTTTTGCCTCAATTTTTTCTGAGCTATATTAATCACAATTGTACCTTGAGCATCATCTATTTTGTCGTCTGCAGTAGCAATCAAATTGGACCACCCTAAAATTTTGTCATTTGGGAAAGGGTTAAATCATTCCGAGAGATGATTCAGATCAATTAGATCTACCTACAACACTGGGTTTTATGGAAATTGAATATTTTGCAAGGATGGATCCAGGATTTTTTTCCAGGGGGGGGGGGTTTCCAAGCCCAAGATTTTTCTTCCAGGGGTGGGGGGGGGGGGGTTCCAAGCCCATGTTATGGCTTAAATTGTAGTAAATAATAACATTACACTAAATTTATAGTCAAAATTTAATTTTCGCCTTTTTCGGCCAATGCCATGGGGGGTCCGGACCGCCATTAAAAGCTGTGATCCATAATGCATAATCATATGTCTGCTTGATATTCATTTGCATTGAATTTCCTAGCAAGTCAGCAACTTGCAATTATTCATTGCAATTTGATTGGCCAAATTCCCAATTTAAAATAAAGTTTACAATAATAATCTTTCATTTGTCACTTTTGTAATCAGTATTTTTAATTGGTTTTATACCGGTATAATTTGTAAGCATTGACTGATGATGATTTGATGAATAAAGTTCTTAAACTGATTTATGACTCGTGTTAGTTGTTACACTCTGTGGATGTTGGTTCAAAGAGTGTATTCAGTGCCTCTTGTTTGTTTGCATGAAAAACAAAGTTGTCAGATTAAGATTTTGATTGATACCTGCATGTGCAGATCATTGGATGCAGTGTTCTCCCCAGCCTAATAAGCTGTATCGGCCCCACTACAGATTCATGTAAATCAATGTATTGCCCCTACAGCTTCATAATTACCCCTACAGCTTAATTTCTTCAAATGGTCACCAAATAGAGACATTAAGAGGTACTTCATGTCAAAAACTTATAAATAATGCTGCTGCATTATATTCAATCATAATGTAATAATTCTTTATAAAAACATTATGAGAAAAGAAAAATTGCTCAAATTGAGCAATTTCTTCTTTTCCCATTATGTTTTTATTCATGAACACAATGATTTTCAAGGTTTACCAATACTTATAATCTGCCACTACGGCTTCAAATTATTCTGAGGAGAACCCTGGGATGGGGCCTGGCCCCCTCAAACTTGTAAAACAAAAGGCTTATCAAAGTGAACTTCAGTAAATTAATTTTTCCTGCACCAATGCAGTCGGGCCCCTTAAAAACATGACCCCCACTAGGAAAATTGTCTGGAACAAAGCATGGCCTGTTTATGCTGCATTCATACTAGAGGCACTGTATTGATCTGGATTCACCCCCTTAACCTATTCACATGCAATGTCTCTTTTTGACTCCTTACAAGGTAATGACTTTGGAAAACATTGTGGATAATGATGGAATTATTTGTGACAAGCAATTTCTTCATTTCCCACAATATTTTCTCTCTAAAAGACCAAAACATGTGAAATTCAATTTTCTTGAAATTGTTGTCTAGAATATCATTGAGTTTGGAAAGCTTAAAATTTTGTTGTTTGGTAAGGGGTTAATTGGATAATTGAAAACTTGATGTGTTACCAATTGCGTGATCACTGTACAAGTAGTTCCATTGGATGCTGAATAACGACAATGATACTTATTAACTCTTTCCACAAAAAAAAGACCTTGATTTGATTTCCCTTACAGAAAAAAGCATGGGGAAAGATTGAGACAAAAGAACAAAATGCTGATAAGCGCATTTTCTCCTTTTGCTTTAAGCTTTTCTGTGCTATAACAAGCACATTTTCTACTTTTGATATCACTTATCATGTCATTGCAATACCTTAAGCTTTAAATTTTGAGTATGTTAAAATTTTGCTGTTTGGAAAAGTGTTAATAAGGTAAACATGTTGTTAAAATGACCAAATCAATGACCTGACGACAGGTATACCGGGTACCTCACGATAAATGACCTGGCAGAGCAGCCCATGTTAATCGAATGGAATGCTCTGCCAGGTCAATTCTTGTCCGCTATAAATTGATCAAAAAGAGCTGTATGGAGAGTATTTCAATTGATGCAGTCAGCATTTTCTCCTTTTGCCTTAATTAACCCAATACCACAGTGATGCCTTTTGACGCCCAACAAGATTAAATCTCTGGAAAACACTTTGGAAAATGAAGAAATTGCTTGTGACGAGAAATTTATTCTTTCACAATTGTTTTCTACCATGAAAGAAAAAAAAATGTTAAATTCCATGTATTTGAAATGGTCGTCTCCAACACCTTTTAATTTGGAAGTCTATTATTTTGCCATCTGATAATGGGTTCATATTATCTGAGCTATATTGAAACAAATCTTGCAACCCTTACCCAAACAAAAATCATTTTTGACATCCCTTATGGAAAAAATATTGAGACAAAAGAAGAAATTGCTGATAATCATCATTTTCTCTTATTGTCTTAATTTTTTTATGAGAACTAATGTTAGAGAAAATTCCTGTCTGGTTTTGTCGTCTGCAAAGTCAATTAAATTTTGAACAGCCCAAAATTTCGACGTTTGGAAATGGGTTAATCATCGTAGATTTTGTCGCATGTGCAGCATCTTGAGACTAGAAGACTGGAACAGTCCAAAATTCTGCCATTTGAAAAAAGTTTATTCGGTATCGCCTCAGACTCTCAATCATGAAGTCCCTTGTTCAATCCCCCGTTGCGGCAAATATCGTCTCAGACATTGTCTTCCAACAATGACTGGGTAATCTATTTAGGAGAGCAACTGGTAGCTCAGAGAGGATGTCGCGGTGATAATGCTGGTAACATAGGATTTTAGTACATAATTGTCCAGAAAATATTGAGGGAAGAGAAGAAAATGTTGATCATCTTTTTATGCAACCGATAGGGAGGCATCATAAATTTGACTTGTCCGTCCGTCCGTCTGTCCGTCTGTCTGTCCGTCTGTCTGTCCGTCCGTCTGTCCGTCATTCCGTCCAAAAACTTTGGCCATAACTTCCTTATTACTTAACATATTCGCTTCATACTTTACCACAACATTCCTTGGTACATTACCTTTCTGTAGGCACAAACTTTGGTTACCTTGACCCCTGGATGACCTTGACCTTATGACGATCAAAGCGGTGTCGGGGGCATTGTCATCTTACAGTGACAGCTCTTGTTCTTCTTTTTTCTCAAAGTTTCCTCAAATATTCTTTCCATCAAAACCAGGTCTTGTTTGGGAAAGGGCTAAAAAAGATTAACATTCAGGGACAACATATCCAGCTAGTTCTAAAAAACCCACCCTGACAGCCCTATTTAGGGGATTAAACAAAACATTGAATTTGAAGGAAAAGAAGAAAATGTATATTTCAATCAGAGATTTCTCTTGAATTTTTTATTAGCCATAAAGGACAAACTTCCTGCTTACATGTGACCTGTCACGCTAAAAGGGACCTTGGAATTGTACAACATATTGGCCAGAGTCAGTCTGCATAGACTGGTTCTGGTAGAAAGTTTTAATTCTTATATATTTTTCGGAACATAGAATATTTATATCCTATCTTACAATACAAACCCAATTTTCAAAAGACAGCATCTGGTTGAATGACCTCTGCTGAGTCTTTTAAATTACTCGAAGTTTTGTTTTAGGTAAGGGACATATCAAAAGGTCCCTTTTAGCGTGACAGGTCACATGTCCGAACCGAACCGAACGACCGAACGACAAAATTTTGACTTGTCCAAATTCAAAGATGTTGCAGACGACAACTAAAAATGAATGAACAAATATGTGTTTCAATAATTTTGTATGGAAAATATTGTGGGAAATGAAGAAATTCCTTGTCAAAAGCAATTTCTTCATTTTCCACTATGTTTTCCAAAGCAAGTTTCTTGTGGGGAGTCAAAAAGAGTCACTGTGTGGTAATGGGTTAACCCTTTCCCAAACAACAAAAAATTAGGGCGGTCCAAATTGAAATGAATGAAAATAAATTGGTGAAGAGTACATGTATATAGATATATCGTTGGTGTTGTTACAAAATCTCGCAACTGCGGCTTCAATCAAGTTGTAGTTGCAAGTTTTCGAATACCACAAAAAATACTGTTGTTTGTCCGAAAATATGTAAAGGGTTACTTGATGAACTCGAACCATATTCACATTCCTTTCTATAGATCTATGCATTTGCAGACATCATTTTTTTATTCACACAGGGTCACACTTAGTTGCAATAATGTAACCGCAACATTTTTGAAGTTTGATCTCGGTTTCACCAACCATTATACCCATAATCAAGATTGTAGCTACGATATCGCAGCTAGGTCACACTATAAAACCATAGGCACTTGGGTTCAGGAATTTTAACAACTTACAAGAAATATAGATCTATATTATATTTCTTGTAAGTTGTTAAAATTCCTGAACCCAAGTGCCTATGTATAAAACATGTCGCCTCAAATATAATTAATGTCTTCCTCAATCCTGTCTATTGGTTAGCTGTCTAAGAATGAAAGTTGTTGTCAGCACTCAATTTTACACAAACAACACTGTTCACCACGAGACCGTTAGATGACAGGTTTAGTTTCTTTCTGTTTGACGAAATTGTGCATTTGATCTTCTATGGATAAAAACACAGAGCCATTCCCAATGAGGCCTTCCAATGAATCTGGACATAGCTTTGATAGTGGGTTCTGACAAAAGTCTCATCCCAAAATTCACCAATTTCTCGAAATAACAACAATTTGAAGACTATCCGGAGCTCATAGAGGACAACGCAGTTCAAGATTTTTCATGTTTTCTTCATTCTCGTGTGTTGGATTTGGTCCAAAACCAAAGTGTGATCGTCGATTCTCAATCTCATTTGATCATTTCTAGTCTACTTTTCCTTGACGATTTCACGTCTGTTTAGTCTTTTCTATGGTGAAACTGTTGAATTGTCTGTCGGCCGAAAACATCTGTTGTATTTGTAGGCTGAAGCAAGACTAGTCGCGATCAATGTTATGGGTCGAGAAAAGTTGCGAAAAAATTGGACGAATTTGAAACCGGAAGTCCAATTATGAATGTTTATTTTGCGGAGTCTTATGCCAAATGTTCGACTGTTACTGTCTGAAATACCGAAAATTGCCTTTGTTCATGAAAACGCTAGAGTATGCAAGTTTCATTTTGCTTTGAAAATTGATAGATAAATCGTTTTCACCATAATATAATGATAGAGTGTTCAAAATAAAGGCATTTACAAAAAACAACAACGTTTTTGTTATTTAAAAGTTTCCAAAATAGTTAGAAAAATGAAACAAAATGAAATTAATACAATGAAAGTGTCCGATTCTTTGGAGAATGGTATTTTTTATATACCAAACTAAGTTTCTAAAAGTATTTCAGTATAGAATTTTGTGTTTACAGGGAAATCTAATACACGGTGGCAGTGGGTGGGTGGGGTAATATGAACTTAAATCCTGTTGCTGTTTAACATCAATGCGAAAACCTAAGCCTGTCATTTTAACAAATTTGACTAATTTTTATCGATCATACCAGCATCTTAAGGATTTTTTAAATCACATTAAAAATGCAGCATATGTAGTCAAACAGTGTTTTTGGTGATTTTGGCCCAAAATTTGGCATTAATTAGCTCTCTCATTCACGTGGAAATGTATGTTGATTTTTCCAGCAAAAAACCCTCTTTGTATCACCCCTAACATATCCAAAAGCAAAACAAATTCATTGGTGATTTTTTTTGAAAATCGGAAAAAAGTTGCAAAATTTTGCCAGAAATGAGTGCTAAAACTACGATTTTTCAACTTTTTCCATTATTTTTTCTAGGAAAGGATTTGAAAAAAAATCTTTCAATCATATCATCGCTTTTGTGAATATGTTATGTCTCTAAATTGATATAACATTTGAAAATATCCATTCAGAATAACTTGCTACATGACTTTTTAATCATACAGGTAATTTTGCGAAAATTGACCATTACTAGTCAAGGGCAGATAACTCTGACACGAAAACGAACGAAGAAACCTACCCTGATTTTTTGATATTTTGTTCAAGAAATGTTATTTCACAACATATGTGAAAATAAAAAAATTCATTGGGCGGTTAAAAAGTACCCCCCGAGTCCAAACTTACCTTAAGACCGTGAATATTTTTTTATTCTGAAAAATACACATGAGTATACATTTACAATAAATATCGATGAAAATGATTGGAACGAAAGCTTAAAGCTTATAAAGTTCCTCTCCCGTATGCGGATTCCGTAATCAATTGTATACTGTTTACAAAAACAAATTCAATTTAAACTACAATAGTCCCAGCCGAAAATGACAGTGACTTAGGCTGATGTTTACTGCTGCAAAACCAACCAATTCGTCTGATTTGCACCGTTACAAATACGAACAGAGTTGATTGGTTGTCAAGTAGGAAACATTAGCCCACGTCACTGTCATTTTCGGCCGGTACTATTGTAGTTGGTACATTATTCAAATTGAAGAACAAATCAGAGATAATATAAATTGTTAGTATCATCTCAGATAAGTAACTTTAGGCGTGGAATGCAAAGGACATAAAGGGCAGCGTTATGACCGGGACGGTTAATCAGTTAAAGATACATGTACTGTTTTTGTTGCAGCCAATACTATAATTTAACTGAGAAAGGAATATACGTAAATCTACCACTATCACGAATGTATGCATGTACAGTATCGGAAAGACATTCATTTTCATTTTGTGGTATATTTCGGTCTCCGTATAAAATTCCCCCTGGTTAATGAACCATCGAAATACAATAGCATATTATCGGAACATTATGTAAAAAAACAAGTGCATGTCATTCTTTAAACTCTTTATCATTCCATTGCCAAACGGCAAAATTTTAGACCTGTCCAAATTCAAAGATGTTGCAAACGACAATTTCAATTTATTACTAAATATAATTTCACATTTTTTCACAATGTTTTTCAAACCCATTATCTCTAGGGGAGTCAAAAACAGTCATTATGTGGGAATGGGTTAATAAATCTGTTATTATTTTGCTGCTGAAGCTAGAAGTTTTTGAAATTTCCCTTTATGGGCATTTTCTTTTGTTGAAAAAGACATGTTTTGGTTAAATTTCAATTATAACATGCAAGTCAAAACATATAAGAGAACATGAAATATCACTGAAACACAATAGCAAATTGTCTTGACATTATATAAAAGTATGCGAGCAAAACTAATTATATATACAAGAGGGCCATGATGGCCCTATATCGCTCACCTGAGTTTCCGATTCTACAGACAAGTTTTTCTATTTCAAGGTCCAATAAAAGGGCACATTTATAACTTGGAATGCGTGATCACAATCAGGCTTAAATTTTCTATAATGCGGTAGTAACTCTGAATTAAATAATCGAACCAAACAAAGCCAGGAACTGCATTTTTTAGCATTCAAGGGCAGACAACTCTTAACTTTCTGGTCCGATCAGGCCCATAATTGAATTCATCCGGGAACTTATAACCATAAATGTTTTGACCAAGTTTGGTGAATATTGGATAATGCTTGTGGATGCCAGTGTGTAAACATCAAATTGTGGACGGAGTACGGACAGACAGACAGACAGACGGACGCTGGACAGAAAGCGACCACAATAGCTTACCTTGAGCACATCGTGCTTATGTGAGCTAATAAGAATATAATGGAAATCATGGATTGATATCAGAAGAATAAGCAGTATATAAAAGTTCTGTGTTTATGTTTCTGACAATGTACAATTTATTTTTTTGCTCCTTTATAGAAATTACCAATACAGTCCCTGGACTTATGGTACATTCACTGAAATATCTTCACGAAATCCTCTGACATTTTTATGGCTATTCAATTATTTGTTTAAGATCTGATAAGCCCAGTGCTGCCCATCACACTGTAATTAGAGATATCAGGTTTCAGGCAGTCTGCTGGACGAATACACACTCAAACTCTGTTTCATGGAGTTAAATATAAATTCTCTCTGGACGTATGGGCTCTGGAGATGTTATTTGCAATATTATGATGTATAGGCCCACATGTTTGAGTGAAGGTCCTGCCATTTAATGAAAAGATTCCCTAAAAACAAAGGCAAAGCATATCCTATATTTCAATTTATTCAAATATGAAGGTCGTCCAATTTCAAATCTGCAGATCACAAAATGAATGTTTATGTGTATAGCTTGGAAAATATTGAGGCTAATGAAGAAATTTCTGGTTATCAACATTGTCTTCTTTCGCCTCAATTTTTTCTCAACCTTTTTCCGTTAGTGACATCAAAACCAGGTCCTGTTGGGAATACTTTAAGACCTTTATGAATTTTATTTTATGAAAAATGCATGGTTTCCCTGAAAGAGAAAAGATTGACATGACATGTCTTTATTTTCATCTATCGCTGCCTGCATTATGAATATTGTACAACATTCTACTTAGTGAGCCAGTGCATCACGAGTTACAATGGAAAAGGGTCATTTTTATTGCATAAACAGAAATTTATATTGATCTGTACAGATAACTAAAATTTGCTTTTATGACACGGTTTAATTATTTGGGAACATAGTATATCTTGATCAATTTGCATGTATGCACAGGCTGATCTTGATGCATGTTGGAATTAAATGTCTTATGATTGATAAGGTTTATGAGGACGGGATTTGCACATGAAATAGTACAGAAAAGGGGTTTTTTTAGGCAAAAGGAGAAAATGCCGGTTATTAGCATATGATTATTCTTCTATAAAGGACACGAAAACAACGTTTTGTTTTGGAAAAGATTAAGGACGAACAAAACTTAGAGACGTATTGCAATGAATTGATTGATTTGTTGGGGTTTTATGCTGTTTTCAACTGCTATGGTCATACTGCGGCGGTTGGAGCACCTTACCTTGGATTCCTGGTATTTCTCTCACCAAAACCACAACAATATCCAAACCGAACCTCCAGCTGCTCTCTCACATAGATGACTTACACCCATTGGTGAAATACAAATGACTTTTGTCAAATGTCAGAATGGATACAAGCCGAGCCGAGGTTCGAACAGGATTGAGAGACTCCGACGTTACTGATTGAGCTATCGGGGCTCGGCATATTGCAATGAAAGTTTTTTTCTACTTTTCCCTCATCACTTTACCTTATTAAAATTCATAATCTATATCAGCCTTCAACTTGAATTTTGTTTTGTTGTCTGCAACCCCATTCATTTGCTATAAAATAAATTGTGGAGGAATTGTCATCAAAACTCCTTTTAAATCAATACATCTTGTCCACAAAGATGCGTTGCAAAAAGACATTTTTCGCAGAAATTACGGGGGTAGAATGAGAGAATTTATTTTCGTTTGCTTATTTTTTTCCGAGAGGGATCTCAAAGCCATGTTTGTTTGGGAAAGGATTAAAAATGTTAAACTAACAATAATAATCAAACCTTAAAAAATCTTATGGACAATGACCATAGCGTTTGTATAATTCAGGCTGATCTATGTTTCTTGCGAAAATAAAATTCTTTTTCGTTACATTATAACATATAAAGGGGTATTTTCCCTGTTCTCAAAATGTATGCTTTCCAGTTTCAGCATTCTGTCCTGCTAGCATACTTCTCATATTTCACTAGTCTAAACAAATGGTCAGTGAGTTCAGCATGCTGACTGTTTACTGGTATTTTATCACCTATAATGATCTGATTATTGAGATGTGGGACTGATAACGCAGAGCACCGTGAAGGTGCTGTTTGCTGCCCTAAGTCTACAGGGTAAATAGATCTTTATTAATTTATCTCTAAAGTTAAGATTTACCTACCTGCTTTTATTGTTTGTTGGAAATGGAATAAATGCTCACCAAAACATTCTATCAATTTCCAATTCTTTCTTTAATTCTCTAGACAAAAATAATACTAAATTTAGCAATACATACTACAGAAGGGCCAAGATGGCCCTTAATCCCTCACTCGAGAGGGCTTTGAAAATACCACTGCAAAATTACAAAGCTCTAAGGATCCTTAGAACCGACTCAACCGACCCAATCAGATCGAATGGAAGGATTTTATTATACTTGACCTGGTGATCTAGTTCTTGACTTGTCATGACCCAATTTTTATCATGACTTAAATCATCAAGATACAGTTTGGTCATTTATATAGACTAAGAAAAGACATGGACAGAGCACTGGACCCTGAGGGACGCCTAAGAGAACGGGTAGAGTAGTTGATGAGTGATCATCAATACCTACTCTTTGAGAACGATCCTTTTAGAAGGATTATATCCATCTTGAGATCAGTGGAAGGACACCCAGCTTATTCAATTTGGATATTTAACCCATTACCACACAGTGACTCTTTTTGACTCCCCTAAATCAAAAGGCTTGGAAAAATATTTTGGAAAAGGAAGAAATTGATTTCCACAAGCAATTTCTTCATTTCCAGCAATGTTTTTTACTCAAAAAGACCAAAAATATACTGAGCAAAAAAAGTTTAGCACGTTTTTAACACAGTATTTTTTCAGTTTATGATAACTAAATGAATATTGCTTTGTGCTATTCAGTTGTCCCGATTGACAACCATTCCACATACAGTGCGTGTGGTGAGAGAACATTCGGTGTATTGGACAAAGTCCAGATTAGCAAAATTCACGTGCGGCACGTGTGCAGTGACATCGATAATGTCTTGCTTGTCCAAAACACACGATTACAAAGCTCTGTTAGCAGAATCAATTTAACTGTTACATGTTCTATGAAATTAATTATGGAAAGGCGAGAAATGATGACGTAAATTCGACGTCAGAGAGCTATTTGCATGCTCCAAGCAGGTATGTCTGTTAGAGATGTCGTTTTACATTTCATTTGGCTCGAATTGACAATTACGCGCCTACGGCACTTAGTTTATGCAACTTTAGCCACCAACGACCGACCTAAACCTTGCAGACCGTTCAAGGAGGATCGTTTCACAGCGACATCCTGACGACGTTTCGAATTCCTGTCTCGTAAGAATTTAGTTCTACTCCTCCAGGACGTCACAGGGTATACCGTTAGTGACCAGACTGTCCGGAACAGGCTCTGCACAACTTGCATCAGGGTCCTCCGATCTTACGTCAATGACGTTAAGCATCGACAGGCAAGGCGTCAGTGGGTATGGACACATCGATATTGATTCAGGAGATATTGGGCTGGTGTGCGGACGAATCTAATTTTCGTGTCATTAACTGACGGCAGGGTTTGTGGTTGGAGAAGATGCGTTAAGCTTGATACCAATAACGTCATCATTGAGACAGTTACGTCGAGTGCAGCGTCATGTTTTGGCAGGAATAGATGAAAACAGTTAAACAGACCTCATTTCAGTTAGTGGCAACCAAACGGTGCAAGGGTACTGCAATGAAATTATCCAACCTGTCACTGGACCGTCTTACAACGACACAACTTTGTGATCTTTTAATAAGATAATCACCGCCCACTTACTCCAAGGAACATACAGAATGATCTACGCCTGAACTGCCTAATCACCAGCAAAAGAACACATAAAGAACATTGTTGGACGTCAGGCTAGAGAAAGTAATGACGTCTGTAACGTCAGTGGCCTTGAGCGTCATCTGCATTAAGAATGGGCAAAATTCCTTTCTGTGTGGTCAGGAAGCTTGTCTGCAAAATGGTAAGACATTGAATGGCGGTCCTAGCTGCTTATGTTGGACATTCGCGTTATTGAAATTTGCTTGTCTTTCGATATCTGACCCCTGTGTATCTTATCGTAAGATACCTAATTAACGCTTAAGAATTTTGAAACAAAATATTCAGGAAGCGCCAGAAAATTGAATTATTAAACACATTAGTGTTATCTTTTTTAGGATTTTGGAATAGTTTTTGACTATGAAAGAAAATTTGCCGAGTGTGCTAAACTTTTTGTGCGTAGTATATATAATTATATTCATTTGAAATTGTCGTCTGTATCACCTTTGAATTTGGAACGGTCCAAAAATTTGCTGTCTGGTAATGGGTAAATTGCTGTGATCAACCTTCTTCTTCTTCCGGTTTAGGGTTCTTCATAGAATGTATATTTGACCTACGATGGGATGAGACAATCACCTCTTCCATTGGTTATGTACAGCTAAAAGTCTATACGGTACAGTTAAAACTATGTACACCAATCAACCGGTTACTTGCTACTGGGTAGGGCCGCAACATGCTGTGGTAGGGCGACCCTGAGCCCCTGAGCGTAGTAGCATCTGAGACGGCTATAGGAAGGTGGTTCCAAATCAAATGCCTTACTAAAATCAATTTCAAGTATATATCCGCTTGTTGACCATTTTCAAGATTGTCGTATGCTTCTTGGGTAAGGCTAATCGATTGAGATTCACAGGTATGTTTTGCTCTGAAGCCATGCTGGTACTGGCTAAGTAGATTATTCTTATCAAAGTGGCCCATGATGTTTGTTATCAGGATGCGCACCATAATTGTTGATGCTATGCAGATTAAAGAGATTGGCCTATAGTTGCTGGCTTTATACTTTGGACAGCTTTTTATAGACGGGTGCTTCTGTTTTACTTCTCTAATCTTTGGGGACAATACCTGTTTCTAGAGAAAGATTGGAGATGACCTTGACAATAGATCAACTGTATATCTTATGATATTTCTTTACACGTCTGGTAAAATATGTTTTTGGAAAACAATGCGGCATAATTAGAAAATGTACGTTCTGCTCTGTATTTTTTGTGCTATATTGAGCACAATTTCCAAATCTAGTAATGCCCATTATGTCGTCTGCATTAGCTTTGGAATTTGACAAGTTAAAAGTTTTTACATTTTGGAATGGGTGAGATAATGGTAAATTCCATATTTCATATCTTGTTCAAACAATCAAGATGAAGTAATGGATTGTATAACGATTTATTAAATGAAGTTAAATCATTGCCGACAATTCGGGATGATTTCTATATATCTTCACAATATATCATTTAGAACCTTATTAAATCATGAATCTGCCTATTAAAAACATAACTATCTAACACATACAAATACATAGATATATAAATAACAAAGTTTTAAGACAGATTAAAGAATAACAAATCGTTACTATTACCTACGGTATTGGAAAATCAAATATTTCAAGTGTGTATCGGTAATCACTGACGCGTTCCGTGTGTTCCGGTAATTACTATGCGTTCCATGGTGTTCCGGTATTTCTATGGACCCAATAGTTCTTTCGCGGGGGGAAAACGAATAGCCTAGACGGATTTTCTGAAATTCCACTCATATAAAGAGCAGTTGGCATTTTTTAGTAGAATTTGGCACCGGGTGGTTTTAACATAATATGAGTATGCTGAATTCAATGGTGCCCGGTGCAACTCTGAAATCGGTCATTTTAACAAAATGGCGACCATTTTACAAAATGGCCGCCACATGGCCACCGTGTTCTCTTTAAACCCGGATATCTCTGTCAAATATTCACGTAAATGAACAAAAATGGTTTTAAATGAAAGTCTATATATTTATCTAACTACTCCAAAATGAATTTTATTTATCATTGAATTTTCAAGTCTAATATATTTTGGGTATTGCAAAAATAATGATGAAAATCCATGAAATTAGAACATTGCTTCAATGGAAATAATTCTGTATATGCACTTTCGTTGTGATTTTTATGATGTAAAATGGTCAAAATATTCTACAAACCCTTAACAACTGATTGTAGTGTCCATTGGTAGTAATAATTTACATGTTTTAATGGTAGGCACATGTCAAAGTCAGCTGGGGTCAGTTATTTTAACGAAAATTGAATATACGGAGTACAGTTGCATTTCACCTTTATCAATGTAATTTTGTAAATCCATCGCTATTTTTGTATGAATATTGATTCCAAAACGCTATACTTGTTAAATAATAATATGTAAGTTCTAAACAGACGATTTAGGCAAGGATTTCGTGGGCTAGATGTTGAATAGTGAGAGTTAGTTACCCCACCCACTAAAATAACATTGGATACTGGTGCCGTATTCTTTGACGCCGAAAAACTTCATGTAAGAAAAGAAAATAGTTTTATGGTGTAGTGTCTCTATAAAAGTATTTGCAATATTGATGAAACGAATAAATCCCTAGTACACACGTTGGGTAACCCGCGTGACTTTTGGGGATTGATCACACTGAAAAGTCGTCCGCTATAAGGATTTTTTTTTAATTTTTAAGTTTATAACTTTATACTCAACGGATTTTTATGAGATAAAGTGCACCGTGAGCCTCTTTGATAGTTTCATTCTAAGTTGTAGTTCACTCTGCACCGAGTCCCATGGTGCCTTTAAATATCAAAAATTTATCCTTTCGCTTGAATGTTTGAAAAGTGACGGATTTTGGTGCAGAGTGTGTTAGACTTGGGAATTGCCCTCTCAAATTCGCATACGGTGCACTTTATCTCGTCAAAATCCGCAGAGTATTAGCTGAGAAATTAAACAAAACATCCTTTAAGCAGACGACGTTTCGGTGTGAACGCTTCCCAAAAAGTCACATGGGTTACCCATCGTGGCACAGTAGTACGTAACTGATTGCCATGGTTACACAAACAGATAAATGAACTCAAGATAAGGCTTATTTTATTTGTTGAAGAAAAAAGCCGTAATTTCACGTTTGTTTATGATAAATGTTTCATAATGTGGAAGTGTTCAATATTAAGCACATCACTTCCTTATTAATGTACGTTTTCCTAAATCAAATAAAATCCCACATCGAGGTTACCTAATAGTACTGTACCACAGAGACAGTTTAAACATGTTTTTGTCGTAAGATGGTGTCCCATTTGTTTGCTCTTGTGTGTTTGTTTTAGCGGGGGGGGGGCATGGGGGCATTGACTGGCGCCATGATAGTATGCGATCGTCGGGGTCAAAGGTTTCAGGGTTCAAATTCCACCAGTGCCATGGGAATGCTCAATTATCAGCTTGTTTACTCCCAGCAAGCAATTTGTATGGGTCCCATATGGGTCCCTTATGGTCACCTTTATGGGTCCCATAAGGGCAACCCATATGGGACCCATTTAGGATGTGCAACCGGGGGCTATATGGGTCCTATCTGGGCAGCCCATATACATGCAATATGGGACCCATATGGGTCCCAAATGGGCAGACCCATATAGACAGCCCTGATCTAACCCATTTCTTTTGGCTTTCGTTTGGTGTTGATCGAAGATGAAAACCTTCCAGAGCTTCTCGCTCAGAAGGGGTAATTATTCCCTAGGTTAGGGTTTAGGGTTAGGGTTTAGGGTTAGGGTTAGGGTTAGGGTTAGGGTTAGGGTTTTTTCGCCAGAAGGCTCGTCACGAAAGGCCTCAATATCCCACGAGGACTTGGTCGGAGGCCTTTTTTGTGCCGTAGGGCCGTATGGAAGGCTTTTTATACGGTCATAGGATTTCAGGGGTCGGTCCTTTAGACCAAAATTGCCAAAACCGCTCGGTCATCAAAAACTTAGTAACTCCGATGTACGAAACCCATTGGGCGTTTGGAAATTGTTCTCCGGGGGCCCTCAAGTTTCCTTCCAGGTCCGCGCTCATCTGCCCAAAAGTTGTTTACCAAAGGCCCTCAATCAATACTTAGAGTGATGTCCCCTTAGTTTTGGGTAACGTTCGGGAATTTGTTCACCGGAGGCTCTGTAAGATTTGCCTCCCCTGAAAAGGGGAGGTAAAACCCACACCGCCCAAAACTGCCCAAAATTGGGATTTTGTTTTCCAAAGGCCCTTAACTGTATGCCAAAGGCCCCGTATCGTTTAGATTTTTCGTAATAAGTGTCTCTTAACAAGAAGGAGACAATTTTCGTTTCATTTCACCATTCAATTAATCGTTTTTGACCTTATTCTGATCACTCCCACGAACAGACACACGGAGAGAGAAAATTAAAGTATACCATTTTCGCCATATCAATGTCTCTGCATGAGGATCCAAAATTAATCAAGTTTGAAAATCATTAGAGATACGACATTTTGGCATCTCCTGCAGACAGAGAGACAGCCGGACAGAAACACCAACACGTAGTATCTGCTTGCTAGACATATACAGACGACAGCTGTATAGTTTTTATTTATGAATATTTCTAGAGGTAGGGGATCAATCCTGTAAAAATATTCTCCAAGTCATTTTCAACAAGGGCCTTTCGGTAAGGATGGAGCCTTTCGGTAAGGATGGAGCCTTTCGTAGAGCCTATGGGCAAGAAGCTATACAGATACGGAGGATAAATAGGGGATATAGGTGAGATATAGTGGAGATACAGGAGGAGATAAAGAAGGAGATATAGGAGGAGATATAGAGGGGATATATTTGTGATATAGGGGAGATACAGGAGGAGATATATGTGGAGATATATATAGGAGATATACGGAAGGTTTAGGAGAGATTTAGGAGAAGATATAGAAGATATTGGAAGAGATACAGGACAGTGTCAATAAAACTGTACTCAATAACCCTAGGAACACGCGACACCATATTATTTCGTGTCAATGGATAGCACAAGAAGTGACACGCTTTTATGCCTATGGATTATTACTTTATCTTATCCGTGTCTCACCGGAAAAAGAGCTTGATATCTTACCTTAGGGCCTTTGGTACAGTGTCAATAAAACTGTTCTCAATAACCCTAGGAACACGTGACACCATATTATTTCGTGTCAATGGATAGCACAAGAAGTGACACGCTTTTATGCCTATGGATTATTACTTTTTTTATCTTATCCGTGTCTCACCGGAAAAAGAGCTTGATATCTTACCTTAGGGCCTTTGGTACAGTGTCAATAAAACTGTTCTCAATAACCCTAGGAACACGCGACACCATATTATTTCGTGTCAATGGATAGCACAAGAAGTGACACGCTTTTATGCCTATGGATTATTACTTTCTTTATCTTATCCGTGTCTCACCGGAAAAAGAGCTTGATATCTTACCTTAGGGCCTTTGGTACAGTGTCAATAAAACTGTTCTCAATAACCCTAGGAACACGTGACACCATATTATTTCGTGTCAATGGATAGCACAAGAAGTGACACGCTTTTATGCCTATGGATTATTACTTTCTTTATCTTATCCGTGTCTCACCGGAAAAAGAGCTTGATATCTTACCTTAGGGCCTTTGGTACAGTGTCAATAAAACTGTTCTCAATAACCCTAGGAACACGCGACACCATATTATTTCGTGTCAATGGATAGCACAAGAAGTGACACGCTTTTATGCCTATGGATTATTACTTTCTTTATCTTATCCGTGTCTCACCGGAAAAAGAGCTTGATATCTTACCTTAGGGCCTTTGGTACAGTGTCAATAAAACTGTTCTCAATAACCCTAGGAACACGCGACACCATATTATTTCGTGTCAATGGATAGCACAAGAAGTGACACGCTTTTATGCCTATGGATTATTACTTTCTTTATCTTATCCGTGTCTCACCGGAAAAAGAGCTTGATATCTTACCTTAGGGCCTTTGGTACAGTGTCAATAAAACTGTTCTCAATAACCCTAGGAACACGTGACACCATATTATTTCGTGTCAATGGATAGCACAAGAAGTGACACGCTTTTATGCCTATGGATTATTACTTTCTTTATCTTATCCGTGTCTCACCGGAAAAAGAGCTTGATATCTTACCTTAGGGCCTTTGGTACAGTGTCAATAAAACTGTTCTCAATAACCCTAGGAACACGTGACACCATATTATTTCGTGTCAATGGATAGCACAAGAAGTGACACGCTTTTATGCCTATGGATTATTACTTTCTTTATCTTATCCGTGTCTCACCGGAAAAAGAGCTTGATATCTTACCTTAGGGCCTTTGGTACAGTGTCAATAAAACTGTTCTCAATAACCCTAGGAACACGCGACACCATATTATTTCGTGTCAATGGATAGCACAAGAAGTGACACGCTTTTATGCCTATGGATTATTACTTTCTTTATCTTATCCGTGTCTCACCGGAAAAAGAGCTTGATATCTTACCTTAGGGCCTTTGGTACAGTGTCAATAAAACTGTTCTCAATAACCCTAGGAACACGCGACACCATTTTATTTCGTGTCAATGGATAGCACAAGAAGTGACACGCTTTTATGCCTATGGATTATTACTTTCTTTATCTTATCCGTGTCTCACCGGAAAAAGAGCTTGATATCTTACCTTAGGGCCTTTGGTACAGTGTCAATAAAACTGTTCTCAATAACCCTAGGAACACGTGACACCATATTATTTCGTGTCAATGGATAGCACAAGAAGTGACACGCTTTTATGCCTATGGATTATTACTTTCTTTATCTTATCCGTGTCTCACCGGAAAAAGAGCTTGATATCTTACCTTAGGGCCTTTGGTACAGTGTCAATAAAACTGTTCTCAATAACCCTAGGAACACGTGACACCATATTATTTCGTGTCAATGGATAGCACAAGAAGTGACACGCTTTTATGCCTATGGATTATTACTTTCTTTATCTTATCCGTGTCTCACCGGAAAAAGAGCTTGATATCTTACCTTAGGGCCTTTGGTACAGTGTCAATAAAACTGTTCTCAATAACCCTAGGAACACGTGACACCATATTATTTCGTGTCAATGGATAGCACAAGAAGTGACACGCTTTTATGCCTATGGATTATTACTTTCTTTATCTTATCCGTGTCTCACCGGAAAAAGAGCTTGATATCTTACCTTAGGGCCTTTGGTACAGTGTCAATAAAACTGTTCTCAATAACCCTAGGAACACGTGACACCATATTATTTCGTGTCAATGGATAGCACAAGAAGTGACACGCTTTTATGCCTATGGATTATTACTTTCTTTATCTTATCCGTGTCTCACCGGAAAAAGAGCTTGATATCTTACCTTAGGGCCTTTGGTACAGTGTCAATAAAACTGTTCTCAATAACCCTAGGAACACGTGACACCATATTATTTCGTGTCAATGGATAGCACAAGAAGTGACACGCTTTTATGCCTATGGATTATTACTTTCTTTATCTTATCCGTGTCTCACCGGAAAAAGAGCTTGATATCTTACCTTAGGGCCTTTGGTACAGTGTCAATAAAACTGTTCTCAATAACCCTAGGAACACGTGACACCATATTATTTCGTGTCAATGGATAGCACAAGAAGTGACACGCTTTTATGCCTATGGATTATTACTTTCTTTATCTTATCCGTGTCTCACCGGAAAAAGAGCATGATATCTTACCTTAGGGCCTTTGGTACAGTGTCAATAAAACTGTTCTCAATAACCCTAGGAACACGTGACACCATATTATTTCGTGTCAATGGATAGCACAAGAAGTGACACGCTTTTATGCCTATGGATTATTACTTTCTTTATCTTATCCGTGTCTCACCGGAAAAAGAGCTTGATATCTTACCTTAGGGCCTTTGGTACAGTGTCAATAAAACTGTTCTCAATAACCCTAGGAACACGTGACACCATATTATTTCGTGTCAATGGATAGCACAAGAAGTGACACGCTTTTATGCCTATGGATTATTACTTTCTTTATCTTATCCGTGTCTCACCGGAAAAAGAGCTTGATATCTTACCTTAGGGCCTTTGGTACAGTGTCAATAAAACTGTTCTCAATAACCCTAGGAACACGCGACACCATATTATTTCGTGTCAATGGATAGCACAAGAAGTGACACGCTTTTATGCCTATGGCTTATTACTTTCTTTATCTTATCCGTGTCTCACCGGAAAAAGAGCTTGATATCTTACCTTAGGGCCTTTGGTACAGTGTCAATAAAACTGTTCTCAATAACCCTAGGAACACGTGACACCATATTATTTCGTGTCAATGGATAGCACAAGAAGTGACACGCTTTTATGCCTATGGATTATTACTTTCTTTATCTTATCCGTGTCTCACCGGAAAAAGAGCTTGATATCTTACCTTAGGGCCTTTGGTACAGTGTCAATAAAACTGTTCTCAATAACCCTAGGAACACGTGACACCATATTATTTCGTGTCAATGGATAGCACAAGAAGTGACACGCTTTTATGCCTATGGATTATTACTTTCTTTATCTTATCCGTGTCTCACCGGAAAAAGAGCTTGATATCTTACCTTAGGGCCTTTGGTACAGTGTCAATAAAACTGTTCTCAATAACCCTAGGAACACGTGACACCATATTATTTCGTGTCAATGGATAGCACAAGAAGTGACACGCTTTTATGCCTATGGATTATTACTTTCTTTATCTTATCCGTGTCTCACCGGAAAAAGAGCTTGATATCTTACCTTAGGGCCTTTGGTACAGTGTCAATAAAACTGTTCTCAATAACCCTAGGAACACGTGACACCATATTATTTCGTGTCAATGGATAGCACAAGAAGTGACACGCTTTTATGCCTATGGATTATTACTTTCTTTATCTTATCCGTGTCTCACCGGAAAAAGAGCTTGATATCTTACCTTAGGGCCTTTGGTACAGTGTCAATAAAACTGTTCTCAATAACCCTAGGAACACGTGACACCATATTATTTCGTGTCAATGGATAGCACAAGAAATGACACGCTTTTATGCCTATGGATTATTACTTTATCTTATCCGCGTCACCGGAAAAAGAGCTTGATATCTTACCTTAGGGCCTTTGGTGAAGCTTACCTTAGGGCCTTTGGTACAGTGTCAATAAAACTGTTCTCAATAACCCTAGGAACACGTGACACCATATTATTTCGTGTCAATGGATAGCACAAGAAGTGACACGCTTTTATGCCTATAGATTATTACTTTATCGTATCCGCGTCCGAAAAAGAGCTTGATATCTTACCTTAGGGCCTTTGGTGAAGCTTACTTTAGGGCCTTTGGTACAGTGTCAATAAAACTGTTCTCAATAACCCTAGGAACACGTGACACCATATTATTTCGTGTCAATGGATAGCACAAGAAGTGACACGCTTTTATGCCTATGGATTATTACTTTCTTTATCTTATCCGTGTCTCACCGGAAAAAGAGCTTGATATCTTACCTTAGGGCCTTTGGTACAGTGTCAATAAAACTATTCTCAATAACCCTAGGAACACGTGACACCATATTATTTCGTGTCAATGGATAGCACAAGAAGTGACACGCTTTTATGCCTATGGATTATTACTTTCTTTATCTTATCCGTGTCTCACCGGAAAAAGAGCTTGATATCTTACCTTAGGGCCTTTGGTACAGTGTCAATAAAACTGTTCTCAATAACCCTAGGAACACGCGACACCATATTATTTCGTGTCAATGGATAGCACAAGAAGTGACACGCTTTTATGCCTATGGATTATTACTTTCTTTATCTTATCCGTGTCTCACCGGAAAAAGAGCTTGATATCTTACCTTAGGGCCTTTGGTACAGTGTCAATAAAACTGTTCTCAATAACCCTAGGAACACGTGACACCATATTATTTCGTGTCAATGGATAGCACAAGAAGTGACACGCTTTTATGCCTATGGATTATTACTTTCTTTATCTTATCCGTGTCTCACCGGAAAAAGAGCTTGATATCTTACCTTAGGGCCTTTGGTACAGTGTCAATAAAACTGTTCTCAATAACCCTAGGAACACGTGACACCATATTATTTCGTGTCAATGGATAGCACAAGAAGTGACACGCTTTTATGCCTATGGATTATTACTTTCTTTATCTTATCCGTGTCTCACCGGAAAAAGAGCTTGATATCTTACCTTAGGGCCTTTGGTACAGTGTCAATAAAACTGTTCTCAATAACCCTAGGAACACGTGACACCATATTATTTCGTGTCAATGGATAGCACAAGAAATGACACGCTTTTATGCCTATGGATTATTACTTTATCTTATCCGCGTCACCGGAAAAAGAGCTTGATATCTTACCTTAGGGCCTTTGGTGAAGCTTACCTTAGGGCCTTTGGTACAGTGTCAATAAAACTGTTCTCAATAACCCTAGGAACACGTGACACCATATTATTTCGTGTCAATGGATAGCACAAGAAGTGACACGCTTTTATGCCTATAGATTATTACTTTATCGTATCCGCGTCCGAAAAAGAGCTTGATATCTTACCTTAGGGCCTTTGGTGAAGCTTACCTTAGGGCCTTTGGTACAGTGTCAATAAAACTGTTCTCAATAACCCTAGGAACACGTGACACCATATTATTTCGTGTCAATGGATAGCACAAGAAGTGACACGCTTTTATGCCTATGGATTATTACTTTCTTTATCTTATCCGTGTCTCACCGGAAAAAGAGCTTGATATCTTACCTTAGGGCCTTTGGTACAGTGTCAATAAAACTGTTCTCAATAACCCTAGGAACACGTGACACCATATTATTTCGTGTCAATGGATAGCACAAGAAGTGACACGCTTTTATGCATATGGATTATTACTTTCTTTATCTTATCCGTGTCTCACCGGAAAAAGAGCTTGATATCTTACCTTAGGGCCTTTGGTACAGTGTCAATAAAACTGTTCTCAATAACCCTAGGAACACGTGACACCATATTATTTCGTGTCAATGGATAGCACAAGAAGTGACACGCTTTTATGCCTATGGATTATTACTTTCTTTATCTTATCCGTGTCTCACCGGAAAAAGAGCTTGATATCTTACCCTAGGGCCTTTGGTACAGTGTCAATAAAACTGTTCTCAATAACCCTAGGAACACGTGACACCATATTATTTCGTGTCAATGGATAGCACAAGAAGTGACACGCTTTTATGACTATGGATTATTACTTTATCTTATCCGCGTCACCGGAAAAAGAGCTTGATATCTTACCTTAGGGCCTTTGGTGAAGCTTACCTTAGGGCCTTTGGTACAGTGTCAATAAAACTGTTCTCAATAACCCTAGGAACACGTGACACCATATTATTTCGTGTCAATGGATAGCACAAGAAGTGACACGCTTTTATGCCTATGGATTATTACTTTCTTTATCTTATCCGTGTCTCACCGGAAAAAGAGCTTGATATCTTACCTTAGGGCCTTTGGTACAGTGTCAATAAAACTGTTCTCAATAACCCTAGGAACACGTGACACCATATTATTTCGTGTCAATGGATAGCACAAGAAGTGACACGCTTTTATGCCTATGGATTATTACTTTCTTTATCTTATCCGTGTCTCACCGGAAAAAGAGCTTGATATCTTACCTTAGGGCCTTTGGTACAGTGTCAATAAAACTGTTCTCAATAACCCTAGGAACACGTGACACCATATTATTTCGTGTCAATGGATAGCACAAGAAGTGACACGCTTTTATGCCTATAGATTATTACTTTATCGTATCCGCGTCCGAAAAAGAGCTTGATATCTTACCTTAGGGCCTTTGGTGAAGCTTACTTTAGGGCCTTTGGTACAGTGTCAATAAAACTGTTCTCAATAACCCTAGGAACACGTGACACCATATTATTTCGTGTCAATGGATAGCACAAGAAGTGACACGCTTTTATGCCTATGGATTATTACTTTATCTTATCCGCGTCACCGGAAAAAGAGCTTGATATCTTACCTTAGGGCCTTTGGTGAAGCTTACCTTAGGGCCTTTGGTACAGTGTCAATAAAACTGTTCTCAATAACCCTAGGAACACGTGACACCATATTATTTCGTGTCAATGGATAGCACAAGAAGTGACACGCTTTTATGCCTATGGATTATTACTTTCTTTATCTTATCCGTGTCTCACCGGAAAAAGAGCTTGATATCTTACCTTAGGGCCTTTGGTACAGTGTCAATAAAACTGTTCTCAATAACCCTAGGAACACGTGACACCATATTATTTCGTGTCAATGGATAGCACAAGAAGTGACACGCTTTTATGCCTATGGATTATTACTTTCTTTATCTTATCCGTGTCTCACCGGAAAAAGAGCTTGATATCTTACCTTAGGGCCTTTGGTACAGTGTCAATAAAACTGTTCTCAATAACCCTAGGAACACGTGACACCATATTATTTCGTGTCAATGGATAGCACAAGAAGTGACACGCTTTTATGCCTATGGATTATTACTTTCTTTATCTTATCCGTGTCTCACCGGAAAAAGAGCTTGATATCTTACCTTAGGGCCTTTGGTACAGTGTCAATAAAACTGTTCTCAATAACCCTAGGAACACGTGACACCATATTATTTCGTGTCAATGGATAGCACAAGAAGTGACACGCTTTTATGCCTATGGATTATTACTTTCTTTATCTTATCCGTGTCACCGGAAAAAGAGCTTGATATCTTACCTTAGGGCCTTTGGTACAGTGTCAATAAAACTGTTCTCAATAACCCTAGGAACACGTGACACCATATTATTTCGTGTCAATGGATAGCACAAGAAGTGACACGCTTTTATGCCTATGGATTATTACTTTCTTTATCTTATCCGTGTCACCGGAAAAAGAGCTTGATATCTTACCTTAGGGCCTTTGGTACAGTGTCAATAAAACTGTTCTCAATAACCCTAGGAACACGTGACACCATATTATTTCGTGTCAATGGATAGCACAAGAAGTGACACGCTTTTATGCCTATGGATTATTACTTTCTTTATCTTATCCGTGTCACCGGAAAAAGAGCTTGATATCTTACCTTAGGGCCTTTGGTACAGTGTCAATAAAACTGTTCTCAATAACCCTAGGAACACGTGACACCATATTATTTCGTGTCAATGGATAGCACAAGAAGTGAGACGCTTTTATGCCTATGGATTATTACTTTCTTTATCTTATCCGTGTCTCACCGGAAAAAGAGCTTGATATCTTACCTTAGGGCCTTTGGTACAGTGTCAATAAAACTGTTCTCAATAACCCTAGGAACACGTGACACCATATTATTTCGTGTCAATGGATAGCACAAGAAGTGACACGCTTTTATGCCTATGGATTATTACTTTCTTCATCTTATCCGTGTCACCGGAAAAAGAGCTTGATAGTGTCAATAAAACTGTTCTCAATAACCCTAGGAACACGTGACACCATATTATTTCGTGTCAATGGATAGCACAAGAAGTGACACGCTTTTATGCCTATGGATTATTACTTTCTTTATCTTATCCGTGTCTCACCGGAAAAAGAGCTTGATATCTTACCTTAGGGCCTTTGGTACAGTGTCAATAAAACTGTTCTCAATAACCCTAGGAACACGTGACACCATATTATTTCGTGTCAATGGATAGCACAAGAAGTGACACGCTTTTATGCCTATGGATTATTACTTTCTTTATCTTATCCGTGTCTCACCGGAAAAAGAGCTTGATATCTTACCTTAGGGCCTTTGGTACAGTGTCAATAAAACTGTTCTCAATAACCCTAGGAACACGTGACACCATATTATTTCGTGTCAATGGATAGCACAAGAAGTGACACGCTTTTATGCCTATGGATTATTACTTTCTTTATCTTATCCGTGTCTCACCGGAAAAAGAGCTTGATATCTTACCTTAGGGCCTTTGGTACAGTGTCAATAAAACTGTTCTCAATAACCCTAGGAACACGTGACACCATATTATTTCGTGTCAATGGATAGCACAAGAAGTGACACGCTTTTATGCCTATGGATTATTACTTTCTTTATCTTATCCGTGTCTCACCGGAAAAAGAGCTTGATATCTTACCTTAGGGCCTTTGGTACAGTGTCAATAAAACTGTTCTCAATAACCCTAGGAACACGTGACACCATATTATTTCGTGTCAATGGATAGCACAAGAAGTGACACGCTTTTATGCCTATGGATTATTACTTTCTTTATCTTATCCGTGTCTCACCGGAAAAAGAGCTTGATATCTTACCTTAGGGCCTTTGGTACAGTGTCAATAAAACTGTTCTCAATAACCCTAGGAACACGTGACACCATATTATTTCGTGTCAATGGATAGCACAAGAAATGACACGCTTTTATGCCTAGGGATTATTACTTTCTTTATCTTATCCGTGTCTCACCGGAAAAAGAGCTTGATATCTTACCTTAGGGCCTTTGGTACAGTGTCAATAAAACTGTTCTCAATAACCCTAGGAACACGTGACACCATATTATTTCGTGTCAATGGATAGCACAAGAAATGACACGCTTTTATGTCTATGGATTATTACTTTATCTTATCCGCGTCACCGGAAAAAGAGCTTGATATCTTACCTTAGGGCCTTTGGTGAAGCTTACCTTAGGGCCTTTGGTACAGTGTCAATAAAACTGTTCTCAATAACCCTAGGAACACGTGACACCATATTATTTCGTGTCAATGGATAGCACAAGAAGTGACACGCTTTTATGCCTATAGATTATTACTTTATCGTATCCGCGTCCGAAAAAGAGCTTGATATCTTACCTTAGGGCCTTTGGTGAAGCTTACTTTAGGGCCTTTGGTACAGTGTCAATAAAACTGTTCTCAATAACCCTAGGAACACGTGACACCATATTATTTCGTGTCAATGGATAGCACAAGAAGTGACACGCTTTTATGCCTATGGATTATTACTTTCTTTATCTTATCCGTGTCTCACCGGAAAAAGAGCTTGATATCTTACCTTAGGGCCTTTGGTACAGTGTCAATAAAACTGTTCTCAATAACCCTAGGAACACGCGACACCATATTATTTCGTGTCAATGGATAGCACAAGAAGTGACACGCTTTTATGCCTATGGATTATTACTTTCTTTATCTTATCCGTGTCTCACCGGAAAAAGAGCTTGATATCTTACCTTAGGGCCTTTGGTACAGTGTCAATAAAACTGTTCTCAATAACCCTAGGAACACGTGACACCATATTATTTCGTGTCAATGGATAGCACAAGAAGTGACACGCTTTTATGCCTATGGATTATTACTTTCTTTATCTTATCCGTGTCTCACCGGAAAAAGAGCTTGATATCTTACCTTAGGGCCTTTGGTACAGTGTCAATAAAACTGTTCTCAATAACCCTAGGAACACGCGACACCATATTATTTCGTGTCAATGGATAGCACAAGAAGTGACACGCTTTTATGCCTATGGCTTATTACTTTCTTTATCTTATCCGTGTCTCACCGGAAAAAGAGCTTGATATCTTACCTTAGGGCCTTTGGTACAGTGTCAATAAAACTGTTCTCAATAACCCTAGGAACACGTGACACCATATTATTTCGTGTCAATGGATAGCACAAGAAGTGACACGCTTTTATGCCTATGGATTATTACTTTCTTTATCTTATCCGTGTCTCACCGGAAAAAGAGCTTGATATCTTACCTTAGGGCCTTTGGTACAGTGTCAATAAAACTGTTCTCAATAACCCTAGGAACACGCGACACCATATTATTTCGTGTCAATGGATAGCACAAGAAGTGACACGCTTTTATGCCTATGGATTATTACTTTCTTTATCTTATCCGTGTCTCACCGGTAAAAGAGCTTGATATCTTACCTTAGGGCCTTTGGTACAGTGTCAATAAAACTGTTCTCAATAACCCTAGGAACACGTGACACCATATTATTTCGTGTCAATGGATAGCACAAGAAGTGACACGCTTTTATGCCTATGGATTATTACTTTCTTTATCTTATCCGTGTCTCACCGGAAAAAGAGCTTGATATCTTACCTTAGGGCCTTTGGTACAGTGTCAATAAAACTGTTCTCAATAACCCTAGGAACACGTGACACCATATTATTTCGTGTCAATGGATAGCACAAGAAGTGACACGCTTTTATGCCTATGGATTATTACTTTCTTTATCTTATCCGTGTCTCACCGGAAAAAGAGCTTGATATCTTACCTTAGGGCCTTTGGTACAGTGTCAATAAAACTGTTCTCAATAACCCTAGGAACACGTGACACCATATTATTTCGTGTCAATGGATAGCACAAGAAGTGACACGCTTTTATGCCTATGGATTATTACTTTCTTTATCTTATCCGTGTCTCACCGGAAAAAGAGCTTGATATCTTACCTTAGGGCCTTTGGTACAGTGTCAATAAAACTGTTCTCAATAACCCTAGGAACACGTGACACCATATTATTTCGTGTCAATGGATAGCACAAGAAGTGACACGCTTTTATGCCTATGGATTATTACTTTCTTTATCTTATCCGTGTCACCGGAAAAAGAGCTTGATATCTTACCTTAGGGCCTTTGGTACAGTGTCAATAAAACTGTTCTCAATAACCCTAGGAACACGCGACACCATATTATTTCGTGTCAATGGATAGCACAAGAAGTGACACGCTTTTATGCCTATGGATTATTACTTTCTTTATCTTATCCGTGTCTCACCGGTAAAAGAGCTTGATATCTTACCTTAGGGCCTTTGGTACAGTGTCAATAAAACTGTTCTCAATAACCCTAGGAACACGTGACACCATATTATTTCGTGTCAATGGATAGCACAAGAAGTGACACGCTTTTATGCCTATGGATTATTACTTTCTTTATCTTATCCGTGTCTCACCGGAAAAAGAGCTTGATATCTTACCTTAGGGCCTTTGGTACAGTGTCAATAAAACTGTTCTCAATAACCCTAGGAACACGTGACACCATATTATTTCGTGTCAATGGATAGCACAAGAAGTGACACGCTTTTATGCCTATGGATTATTACTTTCTTTATCTTATCCGTGTCTCACCGGAAAAAGAGCTTGATATCTTACCTTAGGGCCTTTGGTACAGTGTCAATAAAACTGTTCTCAATAACCCTAGGAACACGTGACACCATATTATTTCGTGTCAATGGATAGCACAAGAAGTGACACGCTTTTATGCCTATGGATTATTACTTTCTTTATCTTATCCGTGTCTCACCGGAAAAAGAGCTTGATATCTTACCTTAGGGCCTTTGGTACAGTCTCAATAAAACTGTTCTCAATAACCCGAGGAACACGTGACACCATATTATTTCGTGTCAATGGATAGCACAAGAAGTGACACGCTTTTATGCCTATGGATTATTACTTTCTTTATCTTATCCGTGTCTCACCGGAAAAAGAGCTTGATATCTTACCTTAGGGCCTTTGGTACAGTGTCAATAAAACTGTTCTCAATAACCCTAGGAACACGTGACACCATATTATTTCGTGTCAATGGATAGCACAAGAAGTGACACGCTTTTATGCCTATGGATTATTACTTTCTTTATCTTATCCGTGTCTCACCGGAAAAAGAGCTTGATATCTTACCTTAGGGCCTTTGGTAAAGTGTCAATAAAACTGTTCTCAATAACCCTAGGAACACGTGACACCATATTATTTCGTGTCAATGGATAGCACAAGAAGTGACACGCTTTTATGCCTATGGATTATTACTTTCTTTATCTTATCCGTGTCTCACCGGAAAAAGAGCTTGATATCTTACCTTAGGGCCTTTGGTACAGTGTCAATAAAACTGTTCTCAATAACCCTAGGAACACGTGACACCATATTATTTCGTGTCAATGGATAGCACAAGAAGTGACACGCTTTTATGCCTATGGATTATTACTTTCTTTATCTTATCCGTGTCTCACCGGAAAAAGAGCTTGATATCTTACCT
The DNA here is from genome assembly GCA_963680895.1 of Fragum sueziense. Classification (NCBI taxonomy): domain Eukaryota; kingdom Metazoa; phylum Mollusca; class Bivalvia; order Cardiida; family Cardiidae; genus Fragum; species Fragum sueziense. The sequence goes on along the minus strand of OY804600.1, from coordinate 42,419 downwards.
TAGGGCCTTTGGTACAGTGTCAATAAAACTGTTCTCAATAACCCTAGGAACACGCGACACCATATTATTTCGTGTCAATGGATAGCACAAGAAGTGACACGCTTTTATGCCTATGGATTATTACTTTCTTTATCTTATCCGTGTCTCACCGGAAAAAGAGCTTGATATCTTACCTTAGGGCCTTTGGTACAGTGTCAATAAAACTGTTCTCAATAACCCTAGGAACACGTGACACCATATTATTTCGTGTCAATGGATAGCACAAGAAGTGACACGCTTTTATGCCTATGGATTATTACTTTATCTTATCCGCGTCACCGGAAAAAGAGCTTGATATCTTACTTTAGGGTCTTTGGTACAGTCTCAATAAAACTGTTCTCAATAACCCTAGGAACACGTGACACCATATTATTTCGTGTCAATGGATAGCACAAGAAGTGACACGCTTTTATGCCTATGGATTATTACTTTATCTTATCCATGTCACCGGAAAAAGAGCTTGATATCTTACTTTAGGGTCTTTGGTACAGTCTCAATAAAACTGTTCTCAATAACCCTAGGAACACGTGACACCATATTATTTCGTGTCAATGGATAGCACAAGAAATGACACGCTTTTATGCCTATGGATTATTACTTTATCTTATCCGCGTCACCGGAAAAAGAGCTTGATATCTTACCTTAGGGCCTTTGGTGAAGCTTACCTTAGGGCCTTTGGTACAGTGTCAATAAAACTGTTCTCAATAACCCTAGGAACACGTGACACCATATTATTTCGTGTCAATGGATAGCACAAGAAGTGACACGCTTTTATGCCTATGGATTATTACTTCATTTATCTTATCCGTGTCACCTGAAAAAGAGCTTGATATCTTACTTGATATCTTACCTTAGGGCCTTAGGTACAGTGTCAATAAAACTGTTCTCAATAACCCTAGGAACACGTGACACCATATTATTTCGTGACAATGGATAGCACAAGAAGTGACACGCTTTTATGCCTATGGATTATTACTTTATCTTATCCGTGTCACCGGAATAGGACCTTGATATCTTACCTTAGGGCCTTTGGTGCAGTATAACTTAGGGCCTTTGGTACAGTGTCAATAAAACTGTTCCCAATAACCCTAGGAACACGTGACACCATATTATTTCTTGTCAATGGATAGCACAAGAAGTGACACGCTTTTATGCCTATGAATTATTACTTTCTTTATCTTATCCGTGTCACCTGAAAAAGAGCTTGATATCTTACTAGATATCTTACCTTAGGGCCTTTGGTACAGTGTCAATAAAACTGTTCTCAATAACCCTAGGAACATGTGACACCATATTATTTCGTGACAATGGATAGCACAAGAAGTGACACGCTTTTATGCCTATGGATTATTACTTTATCTTATCCGTGTCACCGGAATAAGAGCTTGATATCTTACCTTAGGGCCTTTGGTACATCTTACCTTAGGGCCTTTGGTACAGTGTCAATAAAACTGTTCTCAATAACCCTAGGAACACGTGACACCATATTATTTCGTGTCAATGGATAGCACAAGAAGTGACACGCTTTTATGCCTATGGATTATTACTTTCTTTATCTTATCCGTGTCACCGGAAAAAGAGCTTGATATCTTACCTTAGGGCCTTTGGTACAGTGTCAATAAAACTGTTCTCAATAACCCTAGGAACACGTGACACCATATTATTTCGTGTCAATGGATAGCACAAGAAGTGACACGCTTTTATGCCTATGGATTATTACTTTCTTTATCTTATCCGTGTCACCGGAAAAAGAGCTTGATATCTTACCTTAGGGCCTTTGGTACAGTGTCAATAAAACTGTTCTCAATAACCCTAGGAACACGTGACACCATATTATTTCGTGTCAATGGATAGCACAAGAAGTGACACGCTTTTATGCCTATGGATTATTACTTTCTTTATCTTATCCATATCACCGGAAAATGAGCTTGATATCTTACTTTAGGGTCTTTGGTACAGTCTCAATAAAACTGTTCTCAATAACCCTAGGAACACGTGACACCATATTATTTCGTGTCAATGGATAGCACAAGAAGTGACACGCTTTTATGCCTATGGATTATTACTTTATCTTATCCGCGTCACCGGAAAAAGAGCTTGATATCTTACCTTAGGGCCTTTGGTACAGTGTCAATAAAACTGTACTCAATAACCCTAGGAACACGTGACACCATATCATTTCGTATCAATTGATAGTACAAGAAGTGACACGCTTTCATACATATGGATTTTTACTTCAATTCATCCTTGTCACATGAATAACAGCTATCAAGCTATCTAACTAAATGGCATTTTGTGCAGTGCCAATAAAACTGTACTCAATAAGCCTTGGAACATTCGACACCATACTATTTCGTGTCAATTGATATTACAAGTCAAGAAGTGACACGCTTTCATGCATATGAATTTTACGGCGTATTGAGAGCCTAGGGGCGGGCCTTGCGGAATATGCTTTAAAGTTTCCAAGGGGAGATTAGATACATGAGGAGATATAGGGGAGATTTAGGGGAGATATGGGAGGAGATATAAGAGGAGATATAGGGGAGATACAGGAGGAGATTTAGGGGGATATAGGAGAAGATATAGATGGAGATATAGGAAGAGATACAGGATGATATAAAAGGGAAATACATAATGAGTGACAGGGGAGATGTAGGGGGAAAATAGGGGAGATACATGTCGAGATATTGGGGAGATATAGGAGGCGATATAGGAGGAGATACAGGAGGAGATATAGGAGATATAAATGGGAGATATATATTAGGAGATATAGGGAGATATAGGAGGAGATATAAGAGGAGATATAAGGGGGATACAGGAGGAGATATAGAATGAGATATAAGAGGAGATATAAGTAGGATTCGAGGAGGAGATATAGGAGGAGATATAGGAAGAGATGTAGGAGATATAAGGGGGTATTGGAGAGATATAGTAGGGTATATAAGGGGAATATAAGAGGAGATAGAGAAGGAGATATAAGAGGAGATATAAGTAGGATTGAGGATGAGATATAGGAGGAGATATAGGAAGGGATGTAGGAGATATAAGGGGGGCATAGGAGAGATATAATAGGATACATAAGGGGGATATAAGAGGAGATAGAGAAGGAGATATAAGAGGAGATATAAGTAGGATTGAGGAGGAGATATTGGAAGAAATATAGGAGGAGATATAGGAGGAGATATAAGGGGGATATAGGTAATGATAAAGGGGAGATATAGAATCAGATGTAAGAGAGATATAGGGAAGATATAACAGGAAATATAGGAGGAGATACCTGAGGAGTTACATGATGAGAAATAAGGGAGATTTAGGAGAAGATATAGGGGAGATATAAGGAAGATTCACGAGGAGATATATGGGAGATACAGGAGAAGGAATAGGTGTGATATAGGGAATAAATAGGGGAAATCATGAGGGGATATAAGAGGTGATTTAAGTGAGATTTAGAGGAGACATAACAATAGATATACTAGGAGATAGGGTTGGAGATACAGGGGGAGAATTTAGGGAGATATAGGAGAATCTATAGGGGAGATATAAGGGAGATATAGGGGAGATAGAGGAGGATAAAAAGGGGAGATATAGGAGAAGATACATGGGAGAGTTGAAAGGAGATATAAAGAAAATATAGGGGAGATATGTGGGATATAAATTGGAGATACAGGAGGAGATATAGAGGGATACAGGAGTAGATAAAGGGGAGATGTAGGAGGAGATATAGGGGGATACAGGAGTAGATAAAGGGGAGATATAGGAGGAGATAATAGGAAAATACAGGAAAAGATATATGGAAGATATAGGGGAGATATAAAAGGAGATATACGGGAGATATATGAGGAGTTATAGGGAAGAAATAGGAGGAGATATAGGGGAGAGTTGAAAGGAGATAAAGTGGAAATATAGGGGATATATAGGGGAGAAAATTGAGAATATAGGAGATATAGGGGAGATATAAGGGATATATAGAGGAGATATAAGAGAAGATCAAGGAAGAGATATAGGGGAGATAAAGGAGGAGATATAGGGAAGATAAAGGAGGAGATATAGGGGAGATATAGAGGAGATATAGAAGGAGATATAGGACGAGATATTGCGGTAGATATAGGGGAGATATAGGAGGTGGTACAAGAGGAGATATAGAATAAGATATAGAAAGATATAGTAGGGGATAAAGGAGATACATGGGATACATCCGAGGAGATAAAAAGAGGAATTATAGGAAGAGATATAGCGAGCTATAAGGGAGATATATGAGAAGATATCGGAGGAGATACAGGAGGAGATATACGTGGAGATATAGGAAGCGATATAGGCGTAGATAGAGGAGGACATATAGGGGAGATAGAGGAGGAGATAAAGAGAGATATAGAAGGAGATATCGGAAGCGATATAGGCGTAGATAGAGGAGGACATATAGGGGAGATTGAGGAGGAGATAAAGGGAGATATAGAAGGAGATATAGGTGGAGATAAAGGAGGAGATATGGGCGTAGATAGAGGAGGACATATAGGGGAGATATAGGGGAAACATAGGGGAGATATAGGAGGATATACGGGAGGATATATTGGGAAGGTATAGGGGAAGATATAGGGAAGATGTAAGAGGATATATAGGAAGAGATAAGGGAGAGATATAGGAATAGATATAAGGAAGATATAAGGGAGATGTAGGAAGAGATTTAGGGAAATATGGGAACAGATAGAGGGGAGATATAGAATAAGATATAGGAAGAGACACATGAGAAATATAGGAGGAGATATAGGAGGACATATAGCAGGAGATATACGGGGAGATATAGTGGAATTATAGGAGGAGATAAAGGAAGAGATACAGGAGGATATATAGGAGGAGATGTAGGAAGAAATATAGGGGGAGATAAGTGAAATTTTAAGAGGAGATATTGCGGAGATATAGGAGTAGATATAGGAGGAGATACAGCGGATAAAGGGGAGATGTAAGAGGAGATATTGGCGAGATATAGGAGGAGATATAGGGAGATATAGGAGGGGCTAAAGGGGGATATAGAATGATATATAGGAGAAAAAGTAGTAGGAGATATAAATGAGATATAGGAGGATATATATAGGGGAGATATAGGGGAGATATAGGAGGAACTACCGAAGGAGATATAGTGCAAATATAGGGAGATAAAGAGGAAATATAAGGGAGACATAGTATGAGATATAGGGGAGATATAGGAGGAAATATAGTTGGAGATATAAGGGAGATATAGGAGGAGATGTAAGGGAGATATAGGGGAGATATAGGAGAGGTATAGGAAGAGGTATAGTGGATATATAGGGGATATATATGGTAGATATAGGAGGATATACCGGAGGAGATATAGAGAGGATATAGGAGGAGATGTAGGAAGAGATATGTTGGAGACATAGCGGAGATAAAGCGGATATATAGGAGAGATATAGGAAGAGATACAGCAGGAGATATAGGGGAAATATAGGGAGATATAGGGGTGATATAGTAGGGGATATAGTTAGAGATATAGTAGAGATAAATTGACGATATAGGGGAGATATAGGGGAGATATAGGAAGAGATATAGTGGAGATATAGGGGAGTAATAGGGGAGATAGATATATGAGGAGATACAGGATGAGATATAGGGGAAATACAGGAAAGATATAGAGGAGTTATATAAGGGGATATAGGTGGAGATATAGTGGAGATATAGGGGAGATATAGGAAGAGATATAGAGGAGATAGAGGGGAGATATATGGAGATATAGTAGGAGATACAGGAGGAGATATAGGGGATATATAGGGGAGATATAAAGATATAAAGTAAGAGGATACAGGTGGAGATATAGTGGAGATACAGGAAGAGATATAGTGGAGATATAGGAGAGATAAAGGGGAAATAAAAGAGGAGATACAGGAGGAGATATAGAGGAAATATAGGGGAGATATAGTGGAGATATTGGGGAGATATATGGGGATATAGGTAGAGATATAGTGGATATAAAGGGGATACATAGGGGAGATATAGGAGGAGATACAGGAGGAGATATAAGAAAAATAAAGGGGAGATATAGGGAAAATATAAGGGAGATATAGTATGAGATAAAGGAGAGATATAGAGGGGATATAGGAGGATATATAGGAAGAGATATAGTGGAGCTATAGCGGAGATATAGGAGGAGATATAAGAGTTGATATAGGAAGAGATATAGTGGAGATAAAGGGGAGATATTAGAGAGCCATAGGAGAAGACACAGGAGGAGATATAGAGGAAATATAAGGAAGATAAAATAGGTGATATAGGTGGAGGAAAAGTGGAGATATAGGGGAGATATAGGGGAGATATAGGAAGAGATATAGAATAGATAGAGAGAAGATATAGGGAGATATAGGAGGAGATACAGGAGGAGATATAGGGGAAATATAGGAGGAGATATAGGAGGACACATAGGAGGAGATATAGGAGGAGATATAGGAAGATATATAATGTGATATAGTGTGAAATTTTAGGAGGAGATGTAGGAAGATATATACGGTGAGATAGTGTGAAATTTCAGGAGGAGATAGAGGAAGATATATAGGGGGAGATTATGTGAAATTATAGGAGGATATAGAGGATGATATATAGGGGGAGATAGTGTGAAAGATGATATAGGGGAGATATAGGAAGAGAAAAAGGGGATATAGGAAGAGATATAGGACTTGATGTAGGACAAGATGAAATGGAGATATAGTTAAGATAAAGGGGATATCTAGTAGGAGATACAGGAGGAGATATAGGGGAGATATAGGGGAAATATAGAGGAGACATAGTAAAAGATAAATGAGAGATATAGAGGGGATATAGGAGGAGATATAGGAAGAGATATAGTGGAGATATAGCGGAAATATAGGGAATATATAGGAGGAGATACAGGAGAAGATATAGGGGAAATATAGGTTAGATATAGAAGGGGATATAGATGGAGATATAGTTGAGATATAGTGAAGAAATAGTAGGAGATATAGGTGGAGATAAAGTCGATATATAGGGGAGATATAGGGGAGATATACGACGAGATATAGTGGAGATATAGGGAAGATATGGTGACGATACAGGAGGTTATATAGGGGAATTACAGGGGATATATAGATGGGGATATAGGTGGAGATATAGTGGGGACATAGGGGAGTTTTAGGGGAGATATGAGAAGAGATATTTGGAAGTTATAGGGGGATATAGGAGGAAATATGGGGAGATATAGAAGAAATATAGGACTGGATATAGGGTAGATGTAGGAGGAGATAAAGGTGTTGATATAGGAAGAGATATAGTCGAGATATAGCTGAGATATAGGGGTGATATAGACGGAGATGGAGGAGGAGATATAGGAGAAATATAGAGGAGATATAGGGGAGATATAGTAGGGGATATAGGTAGAGATATAGTTGAGATATAGGGGAGATATAGGATGAGATATAGTAAAGATATAGGGGAGATAAAGGAGGAGATACAGGATGAGATATAGGGAAATATAGGGGAGATATAGGGAAGTTATAGTAGGGGATAAAGGTGGAGATATAGTGCAGATATAGGGGTGATATAGGGGAGATATTGACTAAAAAAGGAGGAGATAAAAGGGGATATAGGAGGAGATATAGGAGTTGATATAGGAAGAGATATGGTGGAGATATAAGGGAGATATAAGATACAGGAGGAGATATAGGGGAAATATAGGAGAGATATATGGGAAATATAAGGGATACATAGTGTGAGATAAAGGAGAATTATAGAGGGGATATAGGAGGAGATATAGAAAGAGATATTGTGAAAATATAGTGCAGATATAGGGCATACATAGGAAGAGATACAGGAGGAGATATAGGGGAAATATAGGGAAGATATAGCGGAGATTTAGAAGGGGATATAGGTGGAGATATAGTGGAGATATAAGAAAAATAAAGGGGAGATATAGGGAGAATATAAGGGAGATATAGTATGAGATAAAGGAGAGATATAGAGGGGATATAGGAGGATATATAGGAACAGATATAGTGGAGTTATAGCGGAGATATAGGAGGAGATAAAAGAGTTGATATAGGAAGAGATATAGTGGAGATAAAGGGGAGATATTAGAAAGCTTTAGGAGGAGACACAGGAGGAGATATAGAGGAAATATTAGGTAGATAAAATAGGGGATATAGGTGGAGAAAAACTGGAGATATAGGGAAGATATAGGGGAGATATAGGAAGAGATGTAGAGTAGATAGAGGGAAGATTTAGGGAAATACAGGAGGAGATACAGGAGGAGATAAATGGGAAATATAGGAGGAGATATAGGAAGATATATACTGTGAGATAGTGTGAAATTGTAGGAGGAGATAGAGGAAGATATATAGGGGGAGATTATGTGAATTTATAAGAGGATAAAGAGGATGATATATAGGGGGAGATAGTGTGAAAGATGATATAGGGGAGATATAGGAGCAGAAAAAGGGGATATAGGAAGAGATATAGGACTTGATGTAGAACGAGATGGAATGGAGATAAAGTTAAGATATAGGAAATATCTAGGAGGAGATACAGGAGGAGATATAGGGGACGTATAGGGGAAATATAGAGGAGACACAGTAAAAGATATATGAGAGATATAGAGGGATATAGGAGGAAATATAGGAAGAGATATATTGGAGACATAGCGGAAATATAGGGGATATATAGGAGGAGATTCAGGAGGAGATATAGGGCAAATATAGGTTAGATATAGAAGGGGATATAGATGAAGATATAGTTGAGATATAGTGAAGAAATAGTAGGAGATATAGGTGGAGATATACGACGAGATATAGTGGAGATATAGGGAAGATATAGGGACGATACAGGAGGTGATAAAGGGGAAATATAGGGAAGATATAGATGGGGATATAGGTGGAGATATAGTGGGGAAATAGGGGAGTTTTAGGGGAGATATGGGAAGAGATATAGGGGAGTTATACGGGGGATTATGGGAGGAAATATGGGGAGATATAGAAGAGATATAGGACTGGATATAGAGTAGATGTAGTAGGAGATAAAGGTGTTGATATAGGAAGAGATATAGTGGAGATATAGCGGAGATATAGGTGTGATAGAGAAGGAGATGGAGGAGGAGATATAGGAGAAATAAAGAGGAGATATAGGGGAGATATAGTAGGGGATATAGGTAGAGATATAGTTGAAAAATAGGAGAGAAATAGGATGAGATATAGAAAAGATATAGGGAAGATAAAGGAGGAGATACAGGATGAGATATAGGGAAATATAAGGGAGATATAGGGGAGTTATAGTAGGGGATAAAGGTGGAGATATAGTGCAGATATAGTGGAGATATAGGGGAGATATTGACGAGATATAGGAGAAGATAAAAGGGGATATAGGAGGAGATATAGGAGTTGATATAGGAACAGATATAGTGGAGATATAGGGGAGATATAAAAGGAGATACAGGAGGAGATATAGGGGAAATATAGCAGAGATATCTGGGGAATATAAGGGATACATAGTGTGATATAAAGAAGCGATATAGAGGGGATATAGGAGGAGATATAGAAAGAGATATTGTGGAGATATAGTGGAGATATAGGGGATATATAGAAGGAAATACAGGAGGAGATATAGGGGAAATATAAGGGAGATATAGAAGGGGATATAGATGGAGATATAGTTGAGATATAGTGAAGAAATAGTAGAAGATATAGGTGGAGATAAAGTCGATATATAGGGGAGATATATGGGAGATATACGACGAGATATAGTGGAGATATAGGGAAGATATAGGGACGATACAGGAGGTGATATAGGGGAAATATAGGGAAGATATAGATGGGGATATAGGTGGAAATATAGTGGGGACATAGGGGAGTTTTAGGGGAGATATGGGAAGAGATATAGGGGAGTTATACGGGGGATTATGGGAGGAAATATGGGGAGATATAGAAGAAATATAGGACTGAATATAGGGTAGATGTAGTAGGAGATATAGGTGTTGATATAGGAGGAGATATAGCGGAGATATAGGGGTGATATAGAAGGAGATGGAGGAGGAGATATAGGAGAAATATAGAGGAGATATAGGGGAGATATAGTAGGGGATATAGGTAGAGATATAGTTGAGAAATAGGGGAGAAATAGGATGAGATATAGTAAAAATATAGATGAGATAAAGGAGGAGATAAAGGATGAGATATAGGGAAATATAGGAGAGATATAGGGGAGTTATAGTAGGGGATAAAGGTGGAGATATAGTGCAGATATAGGGGAGATATAGGGGAGATATTGACGAGATATAGGAGGAGATAAAAGGGGATATAGGAGGAGATATAGGAGTTGATATAGGAACAGATATAGTGGAGATATAGGGGAGATATAAAAGGAGATACAGGAGGAGATATAGGGGATATATAGGAGAGATATATGGGGAATATAAGGGAAACATAGTGTGATATAAAGGAGAGATATAGAGGGGATATAGTAGGAGATATAGAAAGAGATATTGTGGAGATATAGTAGAGATATAGGGGATATATAGAAGGAAATACAGGAGGAGATATAGGGGAAATATAGGTTATATATAGAAGGGGATATAGATGGAGATATAGTTGAGATATAGTGAAGAAATAGTAGGAGATATAGGTGGACATAAAGTCGATATATAGGGGAGATATAGAGGAGATATACGACGAGATATAGTGGAGATATAGGGAAGATATAGGGACGATACAGGAGGTGATATAGGGGAAATATAGGGAAGATATAGATGGGGATATAGGTGGAGATATAGTGGGGACATAGGGGAGTTTTAGGGGAGATATGGGAAGAGATATAGGGGAGTTATACGGGGGATTATGGGAGGAAATATGGGGAGATATAGAAGAAATATAGGACTGAATATAGGGTAGATGTAGTAGGAGATATAGGTGTTGATATAGGAGGAGATATAGCGGAGATATAGGGGTGATATAGAAGGAGATGGAGGAGGAGATATAGGAGAAATATAGAGGAGATATAGGGGAGATATAGTAGGGGATATAGGTAGAGATATAGTTGAGAAATAGGGGAGAAATAGGATGAGATATAGTAAAAATATAGGGGAGATAAAGGAGGAGATACAGGATGAGATATATGGAAATATAGGAGAGATATAGGGGAGTTATAGTAGGGGATAAAGGTGGAGATATAGTGCAGATATAGGGGAGATATAGGGGAGATATTGACGAGATATAGGAGGAGATAAAAGGGGATATAGGAGGAGATATAGGAGTTGATATAGGAACAGATATAGTGGAGATGTAGGGGAGATATAAAAGGAGATACAGGAGGAGATATAGGGGAAATATAGCAGAGATATATGGGGAATATAAGGGATACATAGTGTGATATAAAGGAGAGATAAAGAGGGGATATAGGAGGAGATATAGAAAGAGATATTGTGGAGATATAGTGGAGATATAGGGGATATATAGAAGGAAATACAGGAGGAGATATAGGGGAAATATAGGGGAGATATAGAAGGGGATATAGATGAAGATATAGTTGAGATATAGTGAAGAAATAGTAGGAGATATAGGTGGAGATAAAGTCGATATATAGGGGAGATATAGAGGAGATATACGACGAGATATAGTGGAGTTATAGGGAAGATATAGGGACGATACAGGAGGTGATATAGGGGAAATATAGGGAAGATATAGATGGGGATATAGGTGGAGATATAGTGGGGACATAGGGGAGTTTTAGGGGAGATATGGGAAGAGATATAGGGGAGTTATACGGGGGATTATGGGAGGAAATATGGGGAGATATAGAAGAAATATAGGACTGAATATAGGGTAGATGTAGTAGGAGATATAGGTGTTGATATAGGAGGAGATATAGCGGAGATATAGGGGTGATATAGAAGGAGATGGAGGAGGAGATATAGGAGAAATATAGAGGAGATATAGGGGAGATATAGTAGGGGATATAGGTAGAGATATAGTTGAGAAATAGGGGAGAAATAGGATGAGATATAGTAAAAATATAGGGGAGATAAAGGAGGAGATACAGGATGAGATATATGGAAATATAGGAGAGATATAGGGGAGTTATAGTAGGGGATAAAGGTGGAGATATAGTGCAGATATAGGGGAGATATAGGGGAGATATTGACGAGATATAGGAGGAGATAAAAGGGGATATAGGAGGAGATATAGGAGTTGATATAGGAACAGATATAGTGGAGATGTAGGGGAGATATAAAAGGAGATACAGGAGGAGATATAGGGGAAATATAGCAGAGATATATGGGGAATATAAGGGATACATAGTGTGATATAAAGGAGAGATAAAGAGGGGATATAGGAGGAGATATAGAAAGAGATATTGTGGAGATATAGTGGAGATATAGGGGATATATAGAAGGAAATACAGGAGGAGATATAGGGGAAATATAGGGGAGATATAGAAGGGGATATAGATGAAGATATAGTTGAGATATAGTGAAGAAATAGTAGGAGATATAGGTGGAGATAAAGTCGATATATAGGGGAGATATAGAGGAGATATACGACGAGATATAGTGGAGATATAGGGAAGATATAGGGACGATACAGGAGGTGATATAGGGGAAATATAGGGAAGATATAGATGGGGATATAGGTGGAGATATAGTGGGGACATAGGGGAGTTTTAGGGGAGATATGGGAAGAGATATAGGGGAGTTATACGGGGGATTATGGGAGGAAATATGGGGAGATATAGAAGAAATATAGGACTGAATATAGGGTAGATGTAGTAGGAGATATAGGCGTTGATATAGGAAGAGATATAGCGGAGATATAGGGGTGATATAGAAGGAGATGGAGGAGGAGATATAGGAGAAATATAGAGGAGATATAGGGGAGATATAGTAGGGGATATAGGTAGAGATATAGTTGAGAAATAGGGGAGAAATAGGATGAGATATAGTAAAAATATAGATGAGATAAAGGAGGAGATAAAGGATGAGATATAGGGAAATATAGGAGAGATATAGGGGAGTTATAGTAGGGGATAAAGGTGGAGATATAGTGCAGATATAGGGGAGATATAGGGGAGATATTGACGAGATATAGGAGGAGATAAAAGGGGATATAGGAGGAGATATAGGAGTTGATATAGGAACAGATATAGTGGAGATATAGGGGAGATATAAAAGGAGATACAGGAGGAGATATAGGGGATATATAGGAGAGATATATGGGGAATATAAGGGATACATAGTGTGATATAAAGGAGAGATATAGAGGGGATATAGTAGGAGATATAGAAAGAGATATTGTGGAGATATAGTAGAGATATAGGGGATATATAGAAGGAAATACAGGAGGAGATATAGGGGAAATATAGGTTATATATAGAAGGGGATATAGATGGAGATATAGTTGAGATATAGTGAAGAAATAGTCGGAGATATAGGTGGACATAAAGTCGATATATAGGGAAGATATAGGGGAGATATACGACGAGATATAGTGGAGATATAGGGAAGATATAGGGACGATACAGGAGGTGATATAGGGGAAATATAGGGAAGATATAGATGGGGATATAGGTGGAGATATAGTGGGGACATAGGGGAGTTTTAGGGGAGATATGGGAAGAGATATAGGGGAGTTATACGGGGGATTATGGGAGGAAATATGGGGAGATATAGAAGAAATATAGGACTGAATATAGGGTAGATGTAGTAGGAGATATAGGCGTTGATATAGGAAGAGATATAGCGAAGATATAGGGGTGATATAGAAGGAGATGGAGGAGGAGATATAGGAGAAATATAGAGGAGATATAGGGGAGATATAGTAGGGGATATAGGTAGAGATATAGTTGAGAAATAGGGGAGAAATTGGATGAGATATAGTAAAGATATAGAGGGGATATAGGAGGAGATATAGAAAGAGATATTGTGGAGATATAGTAGAGATATAGGGGATATATAGGAGGAGATACAGGAGGAGATATAGGGGAATTATAGGGGAGATATAGCAGAGATTTAGAAGAGGATATACGTGGATATATAGTGGAGATATAGTGGAATTTAGTAGGGGATATAGTTGGAGATAAAGTGAATATATAGGGGAGATATATGGGAGATAAAGGAGGAGATACAGGAGGAGTTATTAGTGAATTATAGGGGGAAATAGGGGAGATATAGTAGGGGATAAAAGTGGAGATATAGAGATAAAGTGGAGATATAGGGGAGATGAAGGAGTAGATACAGGAGATGATGAAGGGGATATAGGAGGAGAAATAGGGGAGATATAGTAGGGGATATAGGTGGAGATATAGTGGAGATACAGGGGAGATATAAGAAAAGATATAGGGGAGATATAGGGGAGATATAGGGAGATATAGGAGGAGATACTGGAGGAAATATAGGGGAAATATAGGGAAGATATAGAGAAGATATAGTAGGGGATATAGATGATGATCTATGGATTCCACTTCAATTTATTTACCTTAATAAAAAAGGTTAGGATACTATTTTTTTCCAAAAAAAGGGAAATTTTCAAATTTGATGTTTCTCAGGGAGGTGCCAGATCCATGTCAAGGGTAAGCCGGTTTTTGTCTCCCATCGGAAATCCCTTGTTTAGGATTGAAAAATAAGACTTATTTTTCTACATTAGTATCCGGATTACGCGACTTAATCCATGCCGAATGGGTGTAACCGAGAGGCCTTCAATATGTCGAAAGGCTTTCGTCAGAAATCAATCCTTATTGAGGTTGCCAAAGATGATCATTTTCAGGTCCTTTCGAACAGACTTTTGGGTTGCCTATAAGTCTTTACTAAGGGGAGATAACTCAAGATACTATTTTCAGATATAGTCTCCGATTAATGGTCTATGGATATCACCTCCTTATGTATACCTTAATTCAACGGTAAAGATGCCATATTTTTTCGAAAAATGTGAAATTTTCAAATTTGAAGTTTCTCAGGGAGGTGCCAGATCCATGTCAAGGGTTAGCCGGTTTTTGTCTGCCATCGGAAAGCTCTTCTTGAGGAATGAAAAGTAAGACTGTTTTTTCTTAATTAGCATCCAGGTCGTACGAGTTATTCCATGCCAAAAGGTGTTACCGAGAGGCCTTCAATATGCCGAAAGGCTTTCGTCAGAAATAAATCCTTATTGAGGTTCAAGTTGCCAAAGATTAACATTTTAAGGTCCTTTGGAACAGACTTTTGGGTTGCCTATAAGTCTTTACTAAGTGGAGATAACTCAAAATATCTTTTTCAGATGTAGTCTCTCTTTAATAGTCTATTGATTTCACCATCGATTGTATACCTTGATTCAACGGTAAAGATGCCATATTTTTCCAAGAAAATGTGAAATTTTCAAATTTGAAGTTTATCAGGGAGGTGCAAGATCCATGTCAAGGGTTAGCCGGTTTTTGTCTCCCATCGGAAAGCCCTTCTTGAGGAATGAAAAGTAAGACTGTTTTTTCTTAATTAGCATCCGGGTCGTACGAGTTATTCCATGCCAAAAGGTGTTACCGAGAGGCCTTCAATATGCCGAAAGGCTTTCGTCAGAAATCAATCCTTATTGAGGTTCAAGTTGCCAAAGATTAACATTTTAAGGTCCTTTGGAACAGACTTTTGGGTTGCCTATAAGTCTTTATTAAGTGGAGATAACTCAAAATATCTTTTGCAGATGTAGTCTCTCTTTAATAGTCTTTGGATTTCACCATCGATTGTATACCTTGATTCAACGGTAGAGAAAACATATTTTTCCAAAAAATGTGAAATTTTCAAATTTGCAGTTTCTCAGGGAGGTGCCAGATCCATGTCTAGGGTTAGCCGTTTTTTGTCTCCCATCGGAAAGCCCTTCTTGAGGAATGAAAAGTAAGACTGTTTTTTCTTCATTAGCATCCGGGTCGTACGAGTTATTCCATGCCAAAAGGTGTTACCGAGAGGCCTTCAATATGCCGAAAGGCTTTCGTCAGAAATCAATCCTTATTGAGGTTCAAATTGTCAAAGATTAACATTTGAAGGTCCTTTGGAACAGACTTTTGGGTTGCCTATAAGTCTTTACTAAGGGGAGATAACTCAAGATAACTTTTTCAGATGTAGTCTCCGATTAAAGGGCTATGGATATCACCTCCTTTTGTATACCTTAATTCAACGGTAAAGATGCCATATTTTTCCAAGAAAATGTGAAATTTTCAAATTTGAAGTTTATCAGGGAGGTGCAAGATCCATGTCAAGGGTCAGCCGGTTTTTGTCTCCCATCGGAAAGCCATTCTTGAGGAATGAAAAGTAAGACTGTTTTTTCTTAATTAGCATCCAGGTCGTACGAGTTATTCCATGCCAAAAGGTGTTACCGAGAGGCCTTCAATATGCCGAAAGGCTTTCGTCAGAAATCAATCCTTATTGAGGTTCAAGTTGCTAAAGATTAACATTTTAAGGTCCTTTGGAACAGACTTTTGGGTTGCCTATAAGTCTTTACTAAGTGGAGATAACTCAAAATATCTTTTGCAGATGTAGTCTCTCTTTAATAGTCTTTGGATTTCACCATCGATTGTATACCTTGATTCAACGGTAGAGAAACTATATTTTTCCAAAAAATGTGAAATTTTCAAATTTGCAGTTTCTCAGGGAGGTGCCAGATCCATGTCTAGGGTTAGCCGGTTTTTGTCTCCCATCGGAAAGCCCTTCTTGAGGAATGAAAAGTAAGACTGTTTTTTCTTAATTAGCATCCAGGTCGTACGAGTTATTCCATGCCAAAAGGTGTTACCGAGAGGCCTTCAATATGCCGAAAGGCTTTCGTCAGAAATCAATCCTTATTGAGGTTCAAGTTGCCAAAGATTAACATTCGACGGTCCTTTGGAACAGAATTTTGGGTAGCCCTCCAATTTTCATAATGCATTTGCTTACTAGTCATCCTAGGCAGCACTTTTTTAGCACTGTTTGCATCAAACGAGAAAACTTAAAATGAGCTTTCAAGAAATATCGTCAGTGTGTAGAACCCCTACCTAGGACGTCGTAGAAATCGATGGAACGGAACGAAAATGTTTGTTTTTTTACTCTATTTTCAACTTTGGCAGCTCATAGCTCAGCCGTAACGTAACTTGTGGGGTCGATCTTGATGCCAAATGAAAGCCTGATGTTTTGGCTTTAATCGATTTAAACCACTCGTTTGAGGAGGAACAATTCTACTCACCGGAAATTAAGTACCAATTTTCAAAAGCTTGATTTTTCACGATTTTAAAAAGTTTACGAGCTTCGTACGACTCTAAGATGGCACCAACTTGACTTATCTTGGCATCGAATAAAAGATACATATCTTGGCTCTCGATCAGATCTATTCCGACCATTACTAAGGAACTAAAAGTATCCAGCTGTCTTCTCTATATGTTTATGCAACACATACTACGTTTTGGTGTCTGTACGTCTATCTGTCTGTCTCCAGTTGATGCCAGAAGGTCGTAGCTCTGACTAAGATACACTGATTTCTTACCCACTGCCTTGTATAACTTTCCTAAAATCGATTTTTTATTAACTACAACTATCCAGCTGGCTTCTTTATATGTCTAAAGAGCACATACTACGTTTTGATGTCTGTCTGTCTGTCTGTCTGTGGTCAGTGGGTGCTAAAAGGCCGTAACTCGAGAATTTGCGACCTTAAAAAAGGGTAATTTCTTCAAAATTCAAACTTAATTTTCTGTTTTTCAAACAATGTTAGAATCGTAAATGATTTTGTATTTTCCTCTCTAGACCTTTAACTCTCAGGAAAATGATACATGGAACCTTTTCCGAACGTACGTCCGTCTGTAGGCTGCCTCGCAACTAAGGTAGTATGTGTTACCGATAGGCCTTTAATATGCCGAAAGGCTTGAAATTGTTCTTTATCCACTTGCCAAGTACAGCTATTTTCGGGCCTTTCGGTAAGACTTTTTAGGTTACTTATAAGTCATAAGCAAGGGGAGATAATTCAAGATTTCCTTTTCCAACGTAGTGTTCCTTTAATGGACTCTCGATTTTAGTTCCGTTTGTACACCGGAATGCAAATGTAAGGATACCATAGTTTTCCAAAGAAATGGGAAATTTTCAAATTTGAAGTTTTTCAGGAAGGTGACAGATTCGTGTCAAGGGTAAACCTTTCTTTTTCTCCCATGGGAAAACCCTTGTTCAAGAATTAAAAGTGAGACCGTTTTTTCTTGATTAGCATCCGGGTCGTACGAGTTATTCCGGGCCCAAATGTGTTACCGATAAGCCTTTAATATGCCGAAAGGCTTTCGTCCGAAATCCATCTTTAGTCAAGTACAAGCTGCCAAAGATGAATATTTTCAGGTCCTTTGGAATCGACTTTTGAGTTGCTGATAAATCTTTACTAAGAAGAGTTAACTCGAGATAACTTTTCCGGATGAAGTCTCCCTGTAATGGTCTATCGATCTCAACTCCGTTTGTATACCTGAATTCAAGGGTGAGGGTACACTTTTTTTGCAAACATAATAGGACATTTAGTCGAGAATTTCGCGGCCGGCAGAAAAGTCAAATGCCTATAAATTCTCTAATATTCAATACTAACGAATAAAAACTATATGACTGCCTTCTTAGTTTATTAAATGGACAGGAAAGTTGACTCTATTGATTGTACGTCTGTCTGTTCGGGTCCTGTACGTGCTAGAATGACCTAACTATGAATCATTTTGACAATTTTCGGTCGTTTATCAGACCATAGCATTTCTACCACCTGTAAATAGGGATTAAAACGTATCTGGATTTAATCTTTGTATATAGGTCTGGGAGAAACTAGAATTTGAGATTCGTGCGTCTGTTCATCTGGCTCCAGTAAGTCCTAAAACGTCCTAAATGAGACCGATTTTCGCCCAAATCACTGTCCGGGGCTCCATTAAATGCCTGTAACCATCCCAATTCTGAATATTAAGGAATAAAAAGTATGTGACTTTAACCTTCATATACACAAGGAGTAGAAACAAGGTTTTGGTGATCGTCCGTACGTGTGTCTGGCTCCAGTTAGTGCCAAAAGGACGTAATTTTTTCAATTTTCACCTTGAACGAAGGAAAAATTCAAACTTAATTTTCTGTTTTTCAAACAATGTTAGAATCGTAAATGATTTTGCATTTTCCTCTTTAGACCTTTAACTCTCAGGAAAATGAAACATGGAACCTTTTCCGAACGTACGTCCGTCTGTAGGCTGCCTCGCAAATAGGGTAGTATGTGTTACCGATAGGCCTTTAATATGCCGAAAGGCTTTAGTAAGAAATTGTTCTTTTATCCACTTGCCAAGTACAGCTATTTTCGGGCCTTTCGGTAAGACTTTTTGGGTTACTTATAAGTCAAAAGCAAGGGGAGATAATTCAAGATTTCCTTTTCCAACGTAGTGTTCCTTTAATGGACTCTCGATTTCAGTTCCGTTTGTACACCGGAATGCAAATGTAAGGATACCATAGCTTTCCAAAGAAATGGGAAATTTTCAAATTTGAAGTTTTTCAGGAAGGTGACAGATTCGTGTCAAGGGTAAACCTTTATTTTTCTCCCATGGGAAAACTCTTGTTCAGGAATTAAAAGTGAGACCGTTTTTTCTTGATTAGCATCCGGGTCGTACGAGTTATTCCGGGCCCAAATGTGTTACCGATAAGCCTTTAATATGCCGAAAGGCTTTCGTCCGAAATCCATCTTTAGTCAAGTAAAAGCTGCCAAAGATGAATATTTTCAGGTCCTTTGGAATCGACTTTTGAGTTGCTGATAAATCTTTACTAAGAAGAGTTAACTCGAGATAACTTTTCCGGATGAAGTCTCCCTGTAATGGTCTATCGATCTCAACTCCGTTTGTATACCTGAATTCAAGGGTGAGGGTACACTTTTTTTGCAAACATAATAGGACATTTAGTCGAGAATTTCGCGGCCGGCAGAAAAGTCAAATGCCTTTAAATTCTCTAATATTCGATACTAACGAATAAAACCTATATGACTGCCTTCTTAGTTTATTAAATGGACAGGAAAGTTGACTCTATTGATTGTACGTCTGTCTGTTCGGGTCCTGTACGTGCTAGAATGACCTAACTATGAATCATTTTGACAATTTTCGGTCGTTTATCAGACCATAGCATTTCTACCACCTGTAAATAGGGATTAAAACGTATCTGGATTTAATCTTTGTATATAGGTCTGGGAGAAACTAGAATTTGAGATTCGTGCGTCTGTTCATCTGGCTCCAGTAAGTCCTAAAACGTCCTAAATGAGACCGATTTTCGCCCAAATCACTGTCCGGGGCTCCATTAAATGCCTGTAACCATCCCAATTCTGAATATTAAGGAATAAAAAGTATGTGACTTTAACCTTCATATACACAAGGAGTAGAAACGAGGTTTTGGTGATCGTCCGTACGTGTGTCTGGCTCCAGTTAGTGCCAAAAGGACGTAATTTTTTCAATTTTCACCTTGAACGAAGGAAAAATTCAAACTTAATTTTCTGTTTTTCAAATAATGTTAGAATCGTAAATGATTTTGCATTTTCCTCTGTAGACCTTTAACTCTCAGGAAAATGATACATGGAACCTTTTCCGAACGTCCGTACGTTTGTAGGCTGCCTCGCAAATAGGGTAGTATGTGTTACCGATAGGCCTTTAATATGCCGAAAGGCTTTAGTAAGAAATTGTTCTTTTATCCACTTGCCAAGTACAGCTATTTTCGGGCCTTTCGGTAAGACTTTTTGGGTTACTTATAAGTCAAAAGCAAGGGGAGATAATTCAAGATTTCCTTTTCCAACGTAGTGTTCCTTTAATGGACTCTCGATTTCAGTTCCGTTTGTACACCGGAATGCAAATGTAAGGATACCATAGCTTTCCAAAGAAATGGGAAATTTTCAAATTTGAAGTTTTTCAGGAAGGTGACAGATTCGTGTCAAGGGTAAACCTTTATTTTTCTCCCATGGGAAAACCCTTGTTCAGGAATTAAAAGTGAGACCGTTTTTTCTTGATTAGCATCCGGGTCGTACGAGTTATTCCGGGCCCAAATGTGTTACCGATAAGCCTTTAATATGCCGAGAGGCTTTCGTCTGAAATCAATATTCAAGCACAAGCAGCCACAGATGAATATTTTTAGGTCCTTTGGAATCGACTTTTCGGTTACTGATAAATCTTTACTAAGAAGAGTTAACTCGAGATAACTTTTCCGGATGAAGTCTCCCTGTATCGGTCTATCGATCTCAACTCCGTTTGTATACCTGAATTCAAGGGTGAGGGTACACTTTTTTTGCAAACATAATAGGACATTTAGTCGAGAATTTCGCGGCCGGCAGAAAAGTCAAATGCCTTTAAATTCTCTAATATTCGATACTAACGAATAAAACCTATATGACTGCCTTCTTAGTTTATTAAACGGACAGGAAAGTTGACTCTATTGATTGTACGTCTGTCTGTTCGGGTCCTGTACGTGCTAGAATGACCTAACTATGAATCATTTTGACAATTTTCGGTCGTTTATCAGACCATAGCATTTCTACCACCTGTAAATAGGGATTAAAACGTATCTGGATTTAATCTTTGTATATAGGTCTGGGAGAAACTAGAATTTGAGATTCGTGCGTCTGTTCATCTGGCTCCAGTAAGTCCTAAAACGTCCTAAATGAGACCGATTTTCGCCCAAATCACTGTCCGGGGCTCCATTAAATGCCTGTAACCATCCCAATTCTGAATATTAAGGAATAAAAAGTATGTGACTTTAACCTTCATATACACAAGGAGTAGAAACGAGGTTTTGGTGATCGTCCGTACGTGTGTCTGGCTCCAGTTAGTGCCAAAAGGACGTAATTTTTTCAATTTTCACCTTGAACGAAGGAAAAATTCAAACTTAATTTTCTGTTTTTCAAACAATGTTAGAATCGTAAATGATTTTGCATTTTCCTCTGTAGACCTTTAACTCTCAGGAAAATGATACATGGAACCTTTTCCGAACGTCCGTACGTTTGTAGGCTGCCTCGCAAATAGGGTAGTATGTGTTACCGATAGGCCTTTAATATGCCGAAAGGCTTTAGTAAGAAATTGTTCTTTTATCCACTTGCCAAGTACAGCTATTTTCGGGCCTTTCGGTAAGACTTTTTGGGTTACTTATAAGTCAAAAGCAAGGGGAGATAATTCAAGATTTCCTTTTCCAACGTAGTGTTCCTTTAATGGACTCTCGATTTCAGTTCCGTTTGTACACCGGAATGCAAATGTAAGGATACCATAGCTTTCCAAAGAAATGGGAAATTTTCAAATTTGAAGTTTTTCAGGAAGGTGACAGATTCGTGTCAAGGGTAAACCTTTATTTTTCTCCCATGGGAAAACCCTTGTTCAGGAATTAAAAGTGAGACCGTTTTTTCTTGATTAGCATCCGGGTCGTACGAGTTATTCCGGGCCCAAATGTGTTACCGATAAGCCTTTAATATGCCGAAAGGCTTTCGTCCGAAATCCATCTTTAGTCAAGTAAAAGCTGCCAAAGATGAATATTTTCAGGTCCTTTGGAATCGACTTTTGAGTTGCTGATAAATCTTTACTAAGAAGAGTTAACTCGAGATAACTTTTCCGGATGAAGTCTCCCTGTAATGGTCTATCGATCTCAACTCCGTTTGTATACCTGAATTCAAGGGTGAGGGTACACTTTTTTTGCAAACATAATAGGACATTTAGTCGAGAATTTCGCGGCCGGCAGAAAAGTCAAATGCCTTTAAATTCTCTAATATTCGATACTAACGAATAAAACCTATATGACTGCCTTCTTAGTTTATTAAATGGACAGGAAAGTTGACTCTATTGATTGTACGTCTGTCTGTTCGGGTCCTGTACGTGCTAGAATGACCTAACTATGAATCATTTTGACAATTTTCGGTCGTTTATCAGACCATAGCATTTCTACCACCTGTAAATAGGGATTAAAACGTATCTGGATTTAATCTTTGTATATAGGTCTGGGAGAAACTAGAATTTGAGATTCGTGCGTCTGTTCATCTGGCTCCAGTAAGTCCTAAAACGTCCTAAATGAGACCGATTTTCGCCCAAATCACTGTCCGGGGCTCCATTAAATGCCTGTAACCATCCCAATTCTGAATATTAAGGAATAAAAAGTATGTGACTTTAACCTTCATATACACAAGGAGTAGAAACGAGGTTTTGGTGATCGTCCGTACGTGTGTCTGGCTCCAGTTAGTGCCAAAAGGACGTAATTTTTTCAATTTTCACCTTGAACGAAGGAAAAATTCAAACTTAATTTTCTGTTTTTCAAACAATGTTAGAATCGTAAATGATTTTGCATTTTCCTCTGTAGACCTTTAACTCTCAGGAAAATGATACATGGAACCTTTTCCGAACGTCCGTACGTTTGTAGGCTGCCTCGCAAATAGGGTAGTATGTGTTACCGATAGGCCTTTAATATGCCGAAAGGCTTTAGTAAGAAATTGTTCTTTTATCCACTTGCCAAGTACAGCTATTTTCGGGCCTTTCGGTAAGACTTTTTGGGTTACTTATAAGTCAAAAGCAAGGGGAGATAATTCAAGATTTCCTTTTCCAACGTAGTGTTCCTTTAATGGACTCTCGATTTCAGTTCCGTTTGTACACCGGAATGCAAATGTAAGGATACCATAGTTTTCCAAAGAAATGGGAAATTTTCAAATTTGAAGTTTTTCAGGAAGGTGACAGATTCGTGTCAAGGGTAAACCTTTATTTTTCTCCCATGGGAAAACCCTTGTTCAGGAATTAAAAGTGAGACCGTTTTTTCTTGATTAGCATCCGGGTCGTACGAGTTATTCCGGGCCCAAATGTGTTACCGATAAGCCTTTAATATGCCGAAAGGCTTTCGTCCGAAATCCATCTTTAGTCAAGTAAAAGCTGCCAAAGATGAATATTTTCAGGTCCTTTGGAATCGACTTTTGAGTTGCTGATAAATCTTTACTAAGAAGAGTTAACTCGAGATAACTTTTCCGGATGAAGTCTCCCTGTAATGGTCTATCGATCTCAACTCCGTTTGTATACCTGAATTCAAGGGTGAGGGTACACTTTTTTTGCAAACATAATAGGACATTTAGTCGAGAATTTCGCGGCCGGCAGAAAAGTCAAATGCCTTTAAATTCTCTAATATTCGATACTAACGAATAAAAACTATATGACTGCCTTCTTAGTTTATTAAATGGACAGGAAAGTTGACTCTATTGATTGTACGTCTGTCTGTTCGGGTCCTGTACGTGCTAGAATGACCTAACTATGAATCATTTTGACAATTTTCGGTCGTTTATCAGACCATAGCATTTCTACCACCTGTAAATAGGGATTAAAACGTATCTGGATTTAATCTTTGTATATAGGTCTGGGAGAAACTAGAATTTGAGATTCGTGCGTCTGTTCATCTGGCTCCAGTAAGTCCTAAAACGTCCTAAATGAGACCGATTTTCGCCCAAATCACTGTCCGGGGCTCCATTAAATGCCTGTAACCATCCCAATTCTGAATATTAAGGAATAAAAAGTATGTGACTTTAACCTTCATATACACAAGGAGTAGAAAAGAGGTTTTGGTGATCGTCCGTACGTGTGTCTGGCTCCAGTTAGTGCCAAAAGGACGTAATTTTTTCAATTTTCACCTTGAACGAAGGAAAAATTCAAACTTAATTTTCTGTTTTTCAAACAATGTTAGAATCGTAAATGATTTTGCATTTTCCTCTGTAGACCTTTAACTCTCAGGAAAATGATACATGGAACCTTTTCCGAACGTCCGTACGTTTGTAGGCTGCCTCGCAAATAGGGTAGTATGTGTTACCGATAGGCCTTTAATATGCCGAAAGGCTTTAGTAAGAAATTGTTCTTTTATCCACTTGCCAAGTACAGCTATTTTCGGGCCTTTCGGTAAGACTTTTTGGGTTACTTATAAGTCAAAAGCAAGGGGAGATAATTCAAGATTTCCTTTTCCAACGTTAGGGTTAGGTACCATTCCGTTTTCACCTGACCTGGACAGACGAACTTAAAGGTTCCAGGTAGACTTATTCTGAGATTTCCGAAAGGTTCTGACCGGTTCTGGTCGGTTCTGAAACCAGGTTAAACCAGTTGGAGACAGTTTAAACAGGTTCTGACTGGTTATTTGAAAATTTGAATCCACCGGTTCAACAGAATCGAACTGGTTCTGAAACCCTTTTAACCCAATAAGAACCAGTTTAAATCAGTTTTGACAAGTACTTTGTAAACTGGAATCAACTGCTTTAAGCGTTCAAGCCGGTTCTTAAACCAGTTCGAGTACTCAAATAACCAGTCAGAAACGGTAAAAACTGGTTCAGGTTCTGACTGCTTGTATGAAAACTGGAACATGTTCTGTTACCAGTTTTAATTAGTTGTATTTCTGACGAAAGCCTTTCTGCATATTGAAAGCCTCTCGGTAACATCCGAGGTCATGGAATAACTAGTACGACCCGGATGCTAGTGAAGAAAAAACGGTCTTACTTTTCATTCCTCAACAAGGGCTTTCCTATGGGAGACAAAAGCCGGCTTACCCTTCACATGGATCTGGCACCTCCCTGAGAAACTTCAAATTTGAAAATTTCCCGTTCTTTGGGAAACTATAATATCCTAACCTTTTAACTAAGGTAAGCAAATGGTAGTGGATTCCATAGATCATTAGATGAAGACTTCATTTGAAAGAGAAATCTCGAGTTATCTCCCCTTGGTAATAAGATTCAGGCTTCCCAAAAGTATTCTCCAAAGGACCTGAGAATTGATATATATGGCAAACCGGGTGAGAGTTTTTGACAGGATATGTCAAAAAGTCCGTAAATAGGATTGTTATACCGTAAATTGGTTCGATTGGTGAAAGTTTGTTTAGAACCGATGTAATACCGGGTCTAAAAAGACCCAGATATTACATCGGGCCTTAACTCATACTTAACGGTATGAGCTACGGTGGGCGTCTAACCCATACCTGGAATTCGATACTTCTGCTTCGAAGGAATGAAACTGAAGCCCGAAATTCCAAATACGAGTAGTAAGTGAACCCAGAATACCCGTCTATGAGTGTCTGGCTTACGTCTGCCCTTTCAACATGTAGAAATTCTTCTAGCATGGAATATGAATGATGGTTTGGTACTAAAATAACATACCTCGCCATCGTCGCAACTTATGGAATAGCCAAGATATTTTTATACCCTTTCTTATGTGTACTATTGACTCGAAATATATTTTATTTTTCCGTATTATTTTTTTGCACGTCTGAGTAGATATGTACTTTATCTAAGCATTATATGATTTGTTTTTATAATTTATTCAAAGGTAATCTTAAATGAATTGAAAGGAAAGAAATTTTTATCAAATTTTGAGTTGCTGCAATGATCTGTAGGAAGGGGAAGTAATTATCACGCTTCCCAAAGGTATTGTCCAAAGGACATTAAGAGTTTACTAGAAACCTGAACTTAAATAAGGAGTTGTCTGATAAAGGCATATTGAAGCCCTGTCGGTAACACCCATGGACACGGAATAACTCGTGTAATCACAGGCGTCATGCAAGTTGGAACGATGTCAAAGACCTCGGCATCAGTTACAAAAAAGCCCCTTCCTTCATTACCGCAAGTAGGTCAAAAATCTGTAATTCGATCGAAAGCGATTTTCAGATTAGAAAGATGGGTCGGATTAGTTTTGCATTAGCTCTTTGATTAATCGAGTTATACGAAATGCTTGAATTTATACAGAGTCTCTGGTGTACGTTTTTGGGTGCCTTCTAACTTTTGAACCCAGGGTTCAGATTTTTTTTTTGTTATCTGCTCTTAGAGCCCTATCCAATGGCGTCGAGATTTTTCAAGCTTGCATTATAGTTATGGAGCGAAAACCGAACCGGAAGTACGTAGGAGGAGAGTGATGTACCCAACTTTGTTCAAAAGCGCTTTTGTTCCTGTTCAAGATTTCAAGATGGTTTCAACATAATCTGTTCATTGAACAAAGATATACGAAATTCTTTATTTTTTTCAATGGCCTCTGGTCCACGTTTTCGGGTGCCTTATAACTTTTGAACCAAGGGAGATAATCGTAAGTTTTTTTTATAGTTATCTCCTCTTTGAGCCCTATCGAATGGCGTCGAAATATTCCAAGTCTGCAGTCCAGTTATGGCGCGAAAACCGAACCGGAAGTGCGCAGGAGGAGAGTGATGTACCCAACTTCGTTCAAAAGCGCTTTGGTTTATGTTCAAGATTTCAAGATGGTTTCAAGATAATCTGTTCAATGAACAAAGATATACGAAATTCTTTATTTTTTATAGGGCCTCTGGTGCACGTTTTTGGACGCCTTATAACTTTTGAACCAAGGGAGATAATCGTAAGATTTTTTTAAGAGTTATCTGCTCGTCAAGCCCTATCAAATGGCGCCAAGATTTTTTAAGCTTGCAGTCCAGTTATGGCGCGAAAACCAAACCGGAAGTGCGTAGGAGGAGAGTGACGTACCCAACTTTGTTCAAAAGCGCTTTGGTTTCTGTTCAAGATTTGAAGATGGTTTCAAGAGAATCTGTTAAATGAACAAAGATAAACGAGAAACGCGTTTTTGTTCAGAGCCACTGGTTCACAAGTTTGGGGTTCGCATCTAAGCTTTACCAAGGGCAATAACTCGAATTTGTTTTCTGTTCTCAGTAGTCTTCCTTGATACAAATCGAATGGCGTCACGTTTTCTCGGGTCAACCTGGACATTCGTATCGAAATGTTGACATTTGCTTTCCGGGCCTTTGGCACACTTGTGGCAATGACATGAATTTCCTGCCCCGGGGGTCAGGCTTAGGTCAAGTCCTTTGGGTAAGACTTTGGGTAACCAAGGGGAGATAAGTCCATTATTCTCAGGTCCTATGGGTAAGGGTTTCTGTCCGAGCCTTTGGTTTACAAATTTGGGTAGCCTTCCAATTTTCATAATGCATTTGCTTACTACTCATCCTAGGCAGCACTTTTTTAGCACTGTTTGCATCAAACGAGAAAACTTAAAATGAGCTTTCAAGAAATATCGTCAGTGTGTAGATCCCTTACCTAGGACGTCGTAGAAATCGATGGAACGGAACGAAAATGTTTGTTTTTTTACTCTATTTTCAACTTTGGCAGCTCATAGCTCAGCCGTAACGTAACTTGTGGGGTCGATCTTGGTGTCAAATGAAAGCCTGATGTTTAGCCTTGAATCGATTTAAACCACTCGTTTGAGGAGGAACAATTCTACTCACCAGATGGCTTTGAAATTAAGTACCAATTTTCAAAAACTGGATTTTTCACGATTTTACAAAGTTTACGAGCTTCGTACGACTCTAAGATGGCACCAACTAGGCTTATCTTGGCATCGAATAAAAGATTCATATCTTGGCTCTCGATCAGATCTATTCCGACCATGAAGTTCAAGGTTGGGACAACAGTAGGCGTCTCCAAAGTTGGAAGGTAATTTTTGAACAAAGGGCCTTTGGTTCACAAAATTGGGCTTCCAAAAAATCAATGATGAAAGGGAGGTAATTACAATTCCTCTCTTGTGAGTTATCTCCCCTTGGTGCTCTTTAATCTGACAAGAGGTTAGAGTATGAAAACTCAATGGTTCATCCGGTACGTCCACTCAAAAAAAAGCAACATTGTTCAAATTAGGTCAAAAATTTTTGCTCTGTTCAAAAGCGCTCTTGAAGTACTTAAAGCACACAAAATATTATCTTATGTTTTATCTTGAAATCACAAAGATAACTTAGGATGAATTTTTTTTTCAGGGCCTGTGGAACTTTTTTATGGCCTCTGGGTAATAATTTTGGGCGTGTTATATTTTTTGAACCAAGGGAGATAATCACAAAAAATGAGTTACTTATTATCTCCCCTTGATTCCCTATCGATTGGCGTAATGCAATTCGGAACGACGTCAAAGACCTATGCATTACCTACAAAAAAGCCCATTCCTTTATTACCGGAAGTAGGTCAAAAATCTGTAATTCAATCGAAAGCGCTTTTCAGATTAGAAAGATGGGTCGGATTAGCTTTGGATTAGCTTTTAGATTAACCTAGTTATACGAAATTCTTTTATTTTTAAAGGGCCTCTGGTGCACGTTTTTGGGTACCCTATAACTTTTGAACCAAGGGAGATAATCATAAAAATTTTTTTTTAGAGTTATCTGCTCTTCAAGCCCTATCGAATGGCGTCGGGATATTCTAAGCCTGCAGTGCAGTTTTGGCGCGAAAACTGGACCGGAAGTGCGTGGCAGGAGCGTGACGTACCCAACTTTGTTCAAAAGCGCTTTGGTTTCTGTTCAAGATTTCAAGATGGTTTCAAGAGAATCTGTTCAATGAACAAAGATAAACGAGAAACGCGTTTTCGTTCAGAGCCACTGGTTCACAAGTTTGGGGTTCGCATTTAAGCTTTACCAAGGGCAATAACTCGAATTTGTTTTCTGTTCTCAGTAGTCTCCCTTGATACAAATCAAATGGCGTCACGTTTTTTCGGGGCAACCTTGACCTTCGTATCGAAATGTTGACATTTGCTCTCCGGGCCTTTGAACCACATCTTGCAAAAACGTGAATTTCCGGCCCCAGGGGTCAGGCAATGGCACACAGCCCGGAGGTCGGTTCTGGGTTAGCTAGCCCTCGTCAAGCCCTTTAATTCGATATATCGATCGAGCGTGTAGGTCCAGAAATGAAGGAGCTAGAAGCGAAATTGCTGCCTTTTGAAAGGTAATGGGAAAAATTTTGAAAGTCGTTTCAAAGCAGGAGGTTTATAGCTTGTATCTGGTATACCCCCAGGACAGGACCCTCACCCCAGAAACCGTGCCTTTTACATCGGAAATGCGCAGGAGGAGAGTGATATACACAACTTTGTTAAAAAGCGCTTTGGTTCCTGTTCAAGATTTCAAGATGGTTTCAACATAATCTGTTCACTGAACAAAGATATACGAAATCTTTTTTAAAACAGGGCCTCTGGTGCACGTTTTTGGGTGCCCTATAACTTTTGAACCAAGGGAGATAATCGTAAAAATTTTTTTTAGAGTTATCTGCTCGTCAAGCCCTATCGAATGGCGTCGAGTTATTCCAAGCCTGCAGTCTAGTTATGGCGCGAAAACTAGACCGGAAGTGCGTGGGAGGAGCGTGACGTACCCAGTTTTGTTCAAAAGCGCTTTGGTTTCTGTTCAAGATTTAAAGATGGTTTTAAGATAATTTGTTCACTGAACAAAGATATACGAAATTCTTTTATTTTTACAGGGCCTCTTGTGCACGTTTTTGGGTACCCTATAACTTTTGAACCAAGGGAGATAATCGTAAGATTTTTTTTAAGAGTTATCTGCTCTTCAAGCCCTATCGAATGGCGTCGAGTTATTCCAAGCCTGCAGTCTAGTTATGGCGCGAAAACTAGACCGGAAGTGCGTGGGAGGAGCGTGACGTACCCAGTTTTGTTCAAAAGCGCTTTGGTTTCTGTTCAAGATTTCAAGATGGTTTTAAGATAATTTGTTCACTGAACAAAGATATACGAAATTCTTTTATTTTTACAGGGCCTCTTGTGCACGTTTTTGGGTACCCTATAACTTTTGAACCAAGGGAGATAATCGTAAGATTTTTTTTAAGAGTTATCTGCTCTTCAAGCCCTATCGAATGGCGTCGAGTTATTCCAAGCCTGCAGTCTAGTTATGGCGCGAAAACCGGACCGGAAGTGCGTGGGAGGAGCGTGACGTACCCAACTTTGTTCAAAAGCGCTTTGGTTTCTGTTCAAGATTTCAAGATGGTTTTAAGATAAACTGTTCACTGAACAAAGATATACGAAATTCTTTTATTTTTACAGGGCCTCTGGTGCACGTTTTTGGGTGCCCTATAACTTTTGAACCAAGGGAGATAATCGTAAATTTTTTTTTTAGAGTTATCTGCTCTTCAAGCCCTATCGAATGGCGTCGAGTTATTCCAAGCTTGCAGTCTAGTTATGGAGCGAAAACCGGACCGGAAGTGCGTGGCAGGAGCGTGACGTACCCAACTTTGTTCAAAAGTGCTTTGGTTTCTGTTCAAGATTTCAAGATGGTTTCCAGATAATCTGTTCACTGAACAAAGATAAACGAGAAACGCATTTTTGTTCAGAGCCACTGGTGCACAAATTTGTTTTTCAAATTACAGCAGTACTAAGGGCAATAACTCGAATTTGTTTTGTGTTCTCAGTAGTCTCCCTTGATACAAATCAAATGGCGTCACGTTTTCTCGGGACAACCTGGACCTTCGTATCGAAATGTTGACATTTGCTTTCCGGGCCTTTGGCACACCTATGGCAAAGACATGTTTTGGGTAGCCAGTTACTTGGTCAATGGGAGGTAACTCCACTATTTTAAAGTCCTTTGGGTAAGACTTTTGGGTAGCCAGTTACTTGGTCAAAGGGAGATAACTCAACTATTGCGAAGTCCTTTGGGTAAGACTTTGGGGTAACTAAGGGGAGATAAATTAATTATTTTCAAGTCCTTTTGGTAAGGTTTTGGGGTAGCCAGTAAGGGAGATAACTCAACTATTGCGAAGTCCTTTGGGTAACACTTTGGGATAACTAAGGGGAGATAAATTAATTATTTTCAAGTCCTTTGGGTAAGGTTTTTGGGTAGCCAGTAAGGGAGATAACTCAACTATTGCAAAGTCCTTTGGGTAAGACTTTCGGGTAACTAAGGGGAGATAAATATTGTCAAGTCCTTTGGGTCAAGTATTTGGGTAACCAGTAAGGGAGATAAATTCATTATTTTCAAGTCCTTTGGGTAAGACTTTGGGTAACCAAGGGGAGATAAGTTCATTATTCTCAGGTCCTATGGGTAAGGGTTTCTGTCCGAGCCTTTGGTTTACAAATTTGGGTAGCCCTCCAATTTTCATAATGCCTTTGCTTACTACTCATCCTAGGCAGCACTTTTTTAGCACTGTTTGCATCAAACGAGAAAACTTAAAATGAGCTTTCAAGAAATATCGTCAGTGTGTAGAACTCTTACCTAGGAGGTCGTAGAAATCGATGGAACGGAACGAAAATGTTTGTTTTTTTACTCTATTTTCAACTTCGGCAGCTCATAGCTCAGCCGTAACGTAACTTATGGGGTCGATCTTGGTGTCAAATGAAAGCCTGATGTTTTGGCTTTAATCGATTTAAAACACTCGTTTGAGGAGGAACAATTCTACCCACCAGATGGCTTTGAAATAAAGTACCAATTTTCAAAAACTTGATTTTTCACGATTTTAAAAAGTTTACGAGCTTCGTACGACTCTGAGATGGCACCAACTTAGCTTATCTTGGCATCGAATAAAAGATTCATATCTTGGCTCTCGATCAGACCTATTCCGACCATGAAGTTCAAGGTTGGGACAACACTAGGCGTCTCCAAAGTTGGAAGGTAATTTTTGAACAAAGGGCCTTTGGTTCACAAAATTGGGCTTCCAAAAAATCAATGATGAAAGGGAGGTAATTACAATTCCTCTCATGTGAGTTATCTCCCCTTGGTGCTCTTTAATCTGACAAGAGGTTAGAGTATGAAAACTCAATGGTTCATCCGGTACGTCCACTCAAAAAAAAGCAACATTGTTCAAATTAGGTCAAAATTTTTTGCTCTGTTCAAAAGCGCTCTTGAAGTACTTAAAGCACACAAAATATCATCTTAAGTTTTATCTTGAAATCACAAAGATAACTTAGGATGAATATTTTTTTCAGGGCCTTTGGGACTTTTTTAGGGCCTTTGGGTAAGTTTTTTGGTCATGTTATATTTTTTGAACCAAGGGAGATAATCACAAAAAAATGAGTTACTTGTTATCTCCCTTTGATTCCCTATCGATTGGCGTAATGCAATTCGGAACGACGTCAAAGACCTATGCGTTACCTACAAAAAAGCCCATTCCTTTATTACCGGAAGTAGGTCAAAAATCTGTAATTCAATCGAAAGCGCTTTTCAGATTAGAAAGATGGGTCGGATTAGCTTTGGATTAGCTTTTAGATTAACCTAGTTATACGAAATTCTTTTATTTTTGAAGGGCCTCTGGTGCACGTTTTTGGGTGCCCTATAACTTTTGAAACAAGGGAGATAATCGTAAAAAATTTTTTTTAGAGTTATCTGCTCTTCAAGCCCTATCTAATGGCGTAGAGATATTCCAAGCCTGCAGTGCAGTTTTGGCGCGAAAACTGGACCGGAAGTGCGTGGCAGGAGCGTGACGTAACCAACTTTGTTCAAAAGCGCTTTGGTTTCTGTTCAAGATTTCAAGATGGTTTCCAGATAATCTGTTCACTGAACCAAGATAAACGAGAAACGCGTTTTCGTTCAGAGCCACTGGTTCACAAGTTTGGGTATCGCATTTAAGCTTTACCAAGGGCAATAACTCGAATTTGTTTTGTGTTCTCAGTAGTCTCCCTTGATACAAATCAAATGGCGTCACGTATTTTCGGGGCAACCTTGACCTTCGTATCGAAATGTTGACATTTGTTGTCCGGGCCTTTGAACCACATCTTGCAAAAACGTGAATTTCCGGCCCCAGGGGTCAGGCAATGGCACCTAGCCCGGGGGTCGGTTCTGGGCTAGCTAGCTCTCGGTCAGCCCTTTAATTTGACATATTGATCGAGCATGTAGGTCCAGGAATAAAGGAGCTAGACGCAAAAAGGCTGCTTATTGGAAACTTTTGTGAAAAATTTGAAAATTGCCTGAAATCAGGGGGTCCATGACATGTACCCGGTTTACCCCCGGGACAGGACCCTCACCCCTGAAATCGTGCCAAAGAATTTTGGGCAGATGGGGTACGGACAGGGTATTTTAGGGTTAAAAATAGAATTTCCCTAACGCCCTAACCCCGAAAAAAAATTTGCCCCACCCCCTTCTACCAACTTATAATAGACGAAAAACCTCGATTTTTGGAAAAAACGTGGATTTTTCTGTTCAGGCCGTTATAGCTAACCCTACGGAAATAGGGCGAGATTTGCATTTAGCCTATTGTATAGACAGACCATTTAGGTAAAAAATGGCGCCAAATTTAAAGCTTTACCTCAACCCCAGGGTTAACTGTGACCCTCGGAGTGAGGGTACCCCACCCTTTTTGGGCGTGCCTAAGGAGCCGATTTTCAGGGCGGCTCGCACAATGTTTCAAAAACTTGCCCAAAAACGGGATCCTAATTAGGGTTAGGGTTAGGGTTAGGGTTAGGGTTAGGGTTAGGGTTAGGGTTAGGGTTAGGGTTAGGGTTAGGGTTAGGGTTAGGGTTAGGGTTAGGGTTAGGGTTAGGGTTAGGGTTAGGGTTAGGGTTAGGGTTAGGGTTAGGGTTAGGGTTAGGGTTAGGGTTAGGGTTAGGGTTAGGGTTAGGGTAAGGGATAAATGGCGAGTGTGAGTGAGTGATTTCTAAAAATAGGTATCACGTGGTGAGGTATGTTTCCATTTATGTCACGTGGTTTATGAAGTGGCTTGGGGTTAGGGTAAGGGATAAATGACGAGTGTGAGTGAGTGATTTCTAAAAAATAGGTATCACGTGGTGAGGTATGTTTCTATTTTTAAATGTCACGTTCTTTGTGCATTCAGTTCAGTTGATCAGTGTGTATACACGTGATTTGACGTATTTTAATTTATTTAGTAGGATAACTTTTTGGAAATTGTTGGATTTATAAGAATCGAGGTGAGTGCATTTGATGGTAATTTGTTATTTTAAATCAATGCTCAATTTCAGCCTCTACCTAGCCCAATGGTGGAGCCGATGCTCATTTCCCCTTCTATCGTATGTGATTGTATCACTGTTGCCGACGTTTGGTATCTCTGTAAATGTTTGAACGTATACAGCATATTTTACTACAGCCAGTCGTAATAATTTGAGCCATTGCTCATTTCTGGCCTGTATCTGAACAAGTTCGAATTGCAAATGAACACGTCGTAAGCAATAACCATAATGATAATCAAGGGTTGGTCAAAGATTTCAAAGATTATAGAAGATAGTATACGGAGAGCCGAGAGATTCTCGAGGTCGGTTTGTCGATGGATTTTCAAAGATTGTCGTAATCGTGGACAATTCTTCGACAATCTTTAGTTATCCTGGGCAATCCGATAAGCCTTGATTATCCATACATAAACTTTGTTAATCAATCGAGAAACTATGGTTATCCTAGGGTTAGGGTTAGGGTTAGGGTTAGGGTTAGGGTTAGGGTTAGGGTTAGGGTTAGGGTTAGGGTTAGGGTTAGGGTTAGGGTTAGGGTTAGGGTTAGGGTTAGGGTTAGGGTTAGGGTTAGGGTTAGGGTTAGGGTTAGGGTTAGGGTTAGGGTTAGGGTTAGGGTTAGGGTTAGGGTTAGGGTTAGGGTTAGGGTTAGGGTTAGGGTTAGGGTTAGGGTTAGGGTTAGGGTTAGGGTTAGGGTTAGGGTTAGGGTTAGGGTTAGGGTTAGGGTTAGGGTTAGGGTTAGGGTTAGGGTTAGGGTTAGGGTTAGGGTTAGGGTTAGGGTTAGGGTTAGGGTTAGGGTTAGGGTTAGGGTTAGGGTTAGGGTTAGGGTTAGGGTTAGGGTTAGGGTTAGGGTTAGGGTTAGGGTTAGGGTTAGGGTTAGGGTTAGGGTTAGGGTTAGGGTTAGGGTTAGGGTTAGGGTTAGGGTTAGGGTTAGGGTTAGGGTTAGGGTTAGGGTTAGGGTTAGGGTTAGGGTTAGGGTTAGGGTTAGGGTTAGGGTTAGGGTTAGGGTTAGGGTTAGGGTTAGGGTTAGGGTTAGGGTTAGGGTTAGGGTTAGGGTTAGGGTTAGGGTTAGGGTTAGGGTTAGGGTTAGGGTTAGGGTTAGGGTTAGGGTTAGGGTTAGGGTTAGGGTTAGGGTTAGGGTTAGGGTTAGGGTTAGGGTTAGGGTTAGGGTTAGGGTTAGGGTTAGGGTTAGGGTTAGGGTTAGGGTTAGGGTTAGGGTTAGGGTTAGGGTTAGGGTTAGGGTTAGGGTTAGGGTTAGGGTTAGGGTTAGGGTTAGGGTTAGGGTTAGGGTTAGGGTTAGGGTTAGGGTTAGGGTTAGGGTTAGGGTTAGGGTTAGGGTTAGGGTTAGGGTTAGGGTTAGGGTTAGGGTTAGGGTTAGGGTTAGGGTTAGGGTTAGGGTTAGGGTTAGGGTTAGGGTTAGGGTTAGGGTTAGGGTTAGGGTTAGGGTTAGGGTTAGGGTTAGGGTTAGGGTTAGGGTTAGGGTTAGGGTTAGGGTTAGGGTTAGGGTTAGGGTTAGGGTTAGGGTTAGGGTTAGGGTTAGGGTTAGGGTTAGGGTTAGGGTTAGGGTTAGGGTTAGGGTTAGGGTTAGGGTTAGGGTTAGGGTTAGGGTTAGGGTTAGGGTTAGGGTTAGGGTTAGGGTTAGGGTTAGGGTTAGGGTTAGGGTTAGGGTTAGGGTTAGGGTTAGGGTTAGGGTTAGGGTTAGGGTTAGGGTTAGGGTTAGGGTTAGGGTTAGGGTTAGGGTTAGGGTTAGGGTTAGGGTTAGGGTTAGGGTTAGGGTTAGGGTTAGGGTTAGGGTTAGGGTTAGGGTTAGGGTTAGGGTTAGGGTTAGGGTTAGGGTTAGGGTTAGGGTTAGGGTTAGGGTTAGGGTTAGGGTTAGGGTTAGGGTTAGGGTTAGGGTTAGGGTTAGGGTTAGGGTTAGGGTTAGGGTTAGGGTTAGGGTTAGGGTTAGGGTTAGGGTTAGGGTTAGGGTTAGGGTTAGGGTTAGGGTTAGGGTTAGGGTTAGGGTTAGGGTTAGGGTTAGGGTTAGGGTTAGGGTTAGGGTTAGGGTTAGGGTTAGGGTTAGGGTTAGGGTTAGGGTTAGGGTTAGGGTTAGGGTTAGGGTTAGGGTTAGGGTTAGGGTTAGGGTTAGGGTTAGGGTTAGGGTTAGGGTTAGGGTTAGGGTTAGGGTTAGGGTTAGGGTTAGGGTTAGGGTTAGGGTTAGGGTTAGGGTTAGGGTTAGGGTTAGGGTTAGGGTTAGGGTTAGGGTTAGGGTTAGGGTTAGGGTTAGGGTTAGGGTTAGGGTTAGGGTTAGGGTTAGGGTTAGGGTTAGGGTTAGGGTTAGGGTTAGGGTTAGGGTTAGGGTTAGGGTTAGGGTTAGGGTTAGGGTTAGGGTTAGGGTTAGGGTTAGGGTTAGGGTTAGGGTTAGGGTTAGGGTTAGGGTTAGGGTTAGGGTTAGGGTTAGGGTTAGGGTTAGGGTTAGGGTTAGGGTTAGGGTTAGGGTTAGGGTTAGGGTTAGGGTTAGGGTTAGGGTTAGGGTTAGGGTTAGGGTTAGGGTTAGGGTTAGGGTTAGGGTTAGGGTTAGGGTTAGGGTTAGGGTTAGGGTTAGGGTTAGGGTTAGGGTTAGGGTTAGGGTTAGGGTTAGGGTTAGGGTTAGGGTTAGGGTTAGGGTTAGGGTTAGGGTTAGGGTTAGGGTTAGGGTTAGGGTTAGGGTTAGGGTTAGGGTTAGGGTTAGGGTTAGGGTTAGGGTTAGGGTTAGGGTTAGGGTTAGGGTTAGGGTTAGGGTTAGGGTTAGGGTTAGGGTTAGGGTTAGGGTTAGGGTTAGGGTTAGGGTTAGGGTTAGGGTTAGGGTTAGGGTTAGGGTTAGGGTTAGGGTTAGGGTTAGGGTTAGGGTTAGGGTTAGGGTTAGGGTTAGGGTTAGGGTTAGGGTTAGGGTTAGGGTTAGGGTTAGGGTTAGGGTTAGGGTTAGGGTTAGGGTTAGGGTTAGGGTTAGGGTTAGGGTTAGGGTTAGGGTTAGGGTTAGGGTTAGGGTTAGGGTTAGGGTTAGGGTTAGGGTTAGGGTTAGGGTTAGGGTTAGGGTTAGGGTTAGGGTTAGGGTTAGGGTTAGGGTTAGGGTTAGGGTTAGGGTTAGGGTTAGGGTTAGGGTTAGGGTTAGGGTTAGGGTTAGGGTTAGGGTTAGGGTTAGGGTTAGGGTTAGGGTTAGGGTTAGGGTTAGGGTTAGGGTTAGGGTTAGGGTTAGGGTTAGGGTTAGGGTTAGGGTTAGGGTTAGGGTTAGGGTTAGGGTTAGGGTTAGGGTTAGGGTTAGGGTTAGGGTTAGGGTTAGGGTTAGGGTTAGGGTTAGGGTTAGGGTTAGGGTTAGGGTTAGGGTTAGGGTTAGGGTTAGGGTTAGGGTTAGGGTTAGGGTTAGGGTTAGGGTTAGGGTTAGGGTTAGGGTTAGGGTTAGGGTTAGGGTTAGGGTTAGGGTTAGGGTTAGGGTTAGGGTTAGGGTTAGGGTTAGGGTTAGGGTTAGGGTTAGGGTTAGGGTTAGGGTTAGGGTTAGGGTTAGGGTTAGGGTTAGGGTTAGGGTTAGGGTTAGGGTTAGGGTTAGGGTTAGGGTTAGGGTTAGGGTTAGGGTTAGGGTTAGGGTTAGGGTTAGGGTTAGGGTTAGGGTTAGGGTTAGGGTTAGGGTTAGGGTTAGGGTTAGGGTTAGGGTTAGGGTTAGGGTTAGGGTTAGGGTTAGGGTTAGGGTTAGGGTTAGGGTTAGGGTTAGGGTTAGGGTTAGGGTTAGGGTTAGGGTTAGGGTTAGGGTTAGGGTTAGGGTTAGGGTTAGGGTTAGGGTTAGGGTTAGGGTTAGGGTTAGGGTTAGGGTTAGGGTTAGGGTTAGGGTTAGGGTTAGGGTTAGGGTTAGGGTTAGGGTTAGGGTTAGGGTTAGGGTTAGGGTTAGGGTTAGGGTTAGGGTTAGGGTTAGGGTTAGGGTTAGGGTTAGGGTTAGGGTTAGGGTTAGGGTTAGGGTTAG
The DNA here is from genome assembly GCA_963680895.1 of Fragum sueziense. Taxonomy (NCBI): domain Eukaryota; kingdom Metazoa; phylum Mollusca; class Bivalvia; order Cardiida; family Cardiidae; genus Fragum; species Fragum sueziense. Next base: position 3,823 of record OY804600.1, on the reverse strand, counting down.
GGTTAGGGTTAGGGTTAGGGTTAGGGTTAGGGTTAGGGTTAGGGTTAGGGTTAGGGTTAGGGTTAGGGTTAGGGTTAGGGTTAGGGTTAGGGTTAGGGTTAGGGTTAGGGTTAGGGTTAGGGTTAGGGTTAGGGTTAGGGTTAGGGTTAGGGTTAGGGTTAGGGTTAGGGTTAGGGTTAGGGTTAGGGTTAGGGTTAGGGTTAGGGTTAGGGTTAGGGTTAGGGTTAGGGTTAGGGTTAGGGTTAGGGTTAGGGTTAGGGTTAGGGTTAGGGTTAGGGTTAGGGTTAGGGTTAGGGTTAGGGTTAGGGTTAGGGTTAGGGTTAGGGTTAGGGTTAGGGTTAGGGTTAGGGTTAGGGTTAGGGTTAGGGTTAGGGTTAGGGTTAGGGTTAGGGTTAGGGTTAGGGTTAGGGTTAGGGTTAGGGTTAGGGTTAGGGTTAGGGTTAGGGTTAGGGTTAGGGTTAGGGTTAGGGTTAGGGTTAGGGTTAGGGTTAGGGTTAGGGTTAGGGTTAGGGTTAGGGTTAGGGTTAGGGTTAGGGTTAGGGTTAGGGTTAGGGTTAGGGTTAGGGTTAGGGTTAGGGTTAGGGTTAGGGTTAGGGTTAGGGTTAGGGTTAGGGTTAGGGTTAGGGTTAGGGTTAGGGTTAGGGTTAGGGTTAGGGTTAGGGTTAGGGTTAGGGTTAGGGTTAGGGTTAGGGTTAGGGTTAGGGTTAGGGTTAGGGTTAGGGTTAGGGTTAGGGTTAGGGTTAGGGTTAGGGTTAGGGTTAGGGTTAGGGTTAGGGTTAGGGTTAGGGTTAGGGTTAGGGTTAGGGTTAGGGTTAGGGTTAGGGTTAGGGTTAGGGTTAGGGTTAGGGTTAGGGTTAGGGTTAGGGTTAGGGTTAGGGTTAGGGTTAGGGTTAGGGTTAGGGTTAGGGTTAGGGTTAGGGTTAGGGTTAGGGTTAGGGTTAGGGTTAGGGTTAGGGTTAGGGTTAGGGTTAGGGTTAGGGTTAGGGTTAGGGTTAGGGTTAGGGTTAGGGTTAGGGTTAGGGTTAGGGTTAGGGTTAGGGTTAGGGTTAGGGTTAGGGTTAGGGTTAGGGTTAGGGTTAGGGTTAGGGTTAGGGTTAGGGTTAGGGTTAGGGTTAGGGTTAGGGTTAGGGTTAGGGTTAGGGTTAGGGTTAGGGTTAGGGTTAGGGTTAGGGTTAGGGTTAGGGTTAGGGTTAGGGTTAGGGTTAGGGTTAGGGTTAGGGTTAGGGTTAGGGTTAGGGTTAGGGTTAGGGTTAGGGTTAGGGTTAGGGTTAGGGTTAGGGTTAGGGTTAGGGTTAGGGTTAGGGTTAGGGTTAGGGTTAGGTTAGGGTTAGGGTTAGGGTTAGGGTTAGGGTTAGGGTTAGGGTTAGGGTTAGGGTTAGGGTTAGGGTTAGGGTTAGGGTTAGGGTTAGGGTTAGGGTTAGGGTTAGGGTTAGGGTTAGGGTTAGGGTTAGGGTTAGGGTTAGGGTTAGGGTTAGGGTTAGGGTTAGGGTTAGGGTTAGGGTTAGGGTTAGGGTTAGGGTTAGGGTTAGGGTTAGGGTTAGGGTTAGGGTTAGGTTAGGGTTAGGGTTAGGGTTAGGGTTAGGGTTAGGGTTAGGGTTAGGGTTAGGGTTAGGGTTAGGGTTAGGGTTAGGTTAGGGTTAGGGTTAGGGTTAGGGTTAGGTTAGGGTTAGGGTTAGGGTTAGGGTTAGGGTTAGGGTTAGGGTTAGGGTTAGGGTTAGGGTTAGGGTTAGGGTTAGGGTTAGGGTTAGGGTTAGGGTTAGGGTTAGGGTTAGGGTTAGGGTTAGGGTTAGGGTTAGGGTTAGGGTTAGGGTTAGGGTTAGGGTTAGGGTTAGGGTTAGGGTTAGGGTTAGGGTTAGGGTTAGGGTTAGGGTTAGGGTTAGGGTTAGGGTTAGGGTTAGGGTTAGGGTTAGGGTTAGGGTTAGGGTTAGGGTTAGGGTTAGGGTTAGGGTTAGGGTTAGGGTTAGGGTTAGGGTTAGGGTTAGGGTTAGGGTTAGGGTTAGGGTTAGGGTTAGGGTTAGGGTTAGGGTTAGGGTTAGGGTTAGGGTTAGGGTTAGGGTTAGGGTTAGGGTTAGGGTTAGGGTTAGGGTTAGGGTTAGGGTTAGGGTTAGGGTTAGGGTTAGGGTTAGGGTTAGGGTTAGGGTTAGGGTTAGGGTTAGGGTTAGGGTTAGGGTTAGGGTTAGGGTTAGGGTTAGGGTTAGGGTTAGGGTTAGGGTTAGGGTTAGGGTTAGGGTTAGGGTTAGGGTTAGGGTTAGGGTTAGGGTTAGGGTTAGGGTTAGGGTTAGGGTTAGGGTTAGGGTTAGGGTTAGGGTTAGGTTAGGGTTAGGGTTAGGGTTAGGGTTAGGGTTAGGGTTAGGGTTAGGGTTAGGGTTAGGGTTAGGGTTAGGGTTAGGGTTAGGGTTAGGGTTAGGGTTAGGGTTAGGGTTAGGGTTAGGGTTAGGGTTAGGGTTAGGGTTAGGTTAGGGTTAGGGTTAGGGTTAGGGTTAGGGTTAGGGTTAGGGTTAGGGTTAGGGTTAGGGTTAGGGTTAGGGTTAGGGTTAGGGTTAGGGTTAGGGTTAGGGTTAGGGTTAGGGTTAGGGTTAGGGTTAGGGTTAGGGTTAGGGTTAGGGTTAGGGTTAGGGTTAGGGTTAGGGTTAGGGTTAGGGTTAGGGTTAGGTTAGGGTTAGGGTTAGGGTTAGGGTTAGGGTTAGGGTTAGGGTTAGGGTTAGGGTTAGGGTTAGGGTTAGGGTTAGGGTTAGGGTTAGGGTTAGGGTTAGGGTTAGGGTTAGGGTTAGGGTTAGGGTTAGGGTTAGGGTTAGGGTTAGGGTTAGGGTTAGGGTTAGGGTTAGGGTTAGGGTTAGGGTTAGGGTTAGGGTTAGGGTTAGGGTTAGGGTTAGGGTTAGGGTTAGGGTTAGGGTTAGGGTTAGGGTTAGGGTTAGGGTTAGGGTTAGGGTTAGGGTTAGGGTTAGGGTTAGGGTTAGGGTTAGGGTTAGGGTTAGGGTTAGGGTTAGGGTTAGGGTTAGGGTTAGGGTTAGGGTTTAGGGTTAGGGTTAGGGTTAGGGTTTAGGGTTAGGGTTAGGGTTAGGGTTAGGGTTAGGGTTAGGGTTAGGGTTAGGGTTAGGGTTAGGGTTAGGGTTAGGGTTAGGTTAGGGTTAGGGTTAGGGTTAGGGTTAGGGTTAGGGTTAGGGTTAGGGTTAGGGTTAGGGTTAGGGTTAGGGTTAGGGTTAGGGTTAGGGTTAGGGTTAGGGTTAGGGTTAGGGTTAGGGTTAGGGTTAGGGTTAGGGTTAGGGTTAGGGTTAGGGTTAGGGTTAGGGTTAGGGTTAGGGTTAGGGTTAGGGTTAGGGTTAGGGTTAGGGTTAGGGTTAGGGTTAGGGTTAGGGTTAGGGTTAGGGTTAGGGTTAGGGTTAGGGTTAGGGTTAGGGTTAGGGTTAGGGTTAGGGTTAGGGTTAGGGTTAGGGTTAGGGTTAGGGTTAGGGTTAGGGTTAGGGTTAGGGTTAGGGTTAGGGTTAGGGTTAGGGTTAGGGTTAGGGTTAGGGTTAGGGTTAGGGTTAGGGTTAGGGTTAGGGTTAGGGTTAGGGTTAGGGTTAGGGTTAGGGTTAGGGTTAGGGTTAGGGTTAGGGTTAGGGTTAGGGTTAGGGTTAGGGTTAGGGTTAGGGTTAGGGTTAGGGTTAGGGTTAGGGTTAGGGTTAGGGTTAGGGTTAGGGTTAGGGTTAGGGTTAGGGTTAGGGTTAGGGTTAGGGTTAGGGTTAGGGTTAGGGTTAGGGTTAGGGTTAGGGTTAGGGTTAGGGTTAGGGTTAGGGTTAGGGTTAGGGTTAGGGTTAGGGTTAGGGTTAGGGTTAGGGTTAGG